>JAMAHJ010000084.1:0-45685 GCA_023627475.1 Aspergillus sp. S3505 | reverse complement strand
TCAATAATATAAATGAGTGGGAAAACGGAGATGTGGCCGGTTCGGGGGTGTGGCCGACTCGGTGGTGGGTTACGTTAACTTAGTTAACTAGAAGGCGTTCATCTGTGCCATCCGCATTGGCAATGTATAACTGCATCGTGGAGGGATTGATTCTGTTCATCAACATGACGCCATTCTGATTAGGATTCTCTGGAGGATACAGTGTCTGAGCGCGAACGATGGGAGTCGAATCGGTATCTCTGATCCCTATCCGCTTGGCATAGGGATAACCACCAAAAGGAGTCTCTACCTGCCTGGCGTATGGACAGGCGGCCAGGTATGCTGCAGGGACCAGGCGAATGAGAGTCAAGAGATACATGTCGGTTGTCATGCACCAAAGAGATGTGGTGGAATGTTAAGGTTGAATCAATATTCCACCAGTTGACGCTTTATAGCTCCCAGAAGCCGGCCGAAGAAGTCCACTTGGGCCAAGTCCGAAATGCGTCCCTTGGTCTCGAATTCCAACGAGAAGAAGGTCAATTCTTGTTAGTAATTGATGATGCCCGTGACAAGCTGACATGGCATCGGCTTGATATAACCCATGAACAATTAATTGCTGGCTGGCATGTTAGCTGATTAGTCTAAACGAGCATGTCGATTCGGTGCATGACCGATGAGTACGCGCCGGCTATCGGCACATTTTGCGTGCGTCAAGCCCTACATAGCGTAAACAGAGCGCGACATACAACACAACCAACGCTAACGGAGATCGACAGAGCCATTGCCCCGTTCAAGTCAACTCGTGCCCTTGTTGAACGTGGGACAAGGTGGTTCCCAGCGCCTAGATTACGACGTCGCAATGCTTCGGGCATCGTCACGGCTTGGTTAAGGATGTGGAGGTCCAGATCCGAACTAAATACTCGGATATCCGGGGTCCTGCGGTGGGCCAGGATTATATCTCCGCCAGGGACCGGGGCTAGTTACCCACCTGGGGTAGAGGTCGCGAAGGGGCCCACTCGGAGAGGAATACATACAGGTAGGTGAAATCAAGAATTATAAGCACGTAAGTCATGGCCACGAGTTGACTTGATCATAAATAAGAAAGACGCATGCCGTGGGGTCAGGTTCCAAGGACCGCGAGGGGGAAACTTTCAGCACTGGGAAATTGCATGTAGCCCTGACGGGGCTTTTTGACCGGCCCATATAGCGATATGGGAATATAGCTAGGATTCCACTTGTCGAAGTCAAGGATGGAGAGCCAATGGGTATCATTATATTAATGCACTTGAATTAAGAATAAATCAAATTCTTCAGTTCAGATAACACAGAGAAATATTTTGCCTTTTATTATACAGCCCAGTTTTCGTGTCGTACTCATAGCAAATGCACAAGGTGTATCAGGAACAGAACAATAAGTGAACAAACACCAGGATCAAATCGCCGCCGGCCTCAGATCTGTACCAGTCCAAGAAAGAGGAGAAGGGTGGCTCCATAGCCCATACCGAAGCCACCCAAGCTTAGCTTATAACAGTAAGGTTATCCGATAAAGCCGTGCAGTTGATTGGTAGATCAATCGGAGGGAAAGTACCACCCTTCGAGAAGGCAAGGCTGCTGTAGTTGTACGTAGGACTAAGCATCATGATCTGGCCAACCGTGGTGCCGTACTTCTCAGCGAGGTCCTTGTACACACCCCACTTGAAGGAGTAGGGCTGGATAATGCATTGACTGGGCGAGCACTCCGGAATCTTGAGGAACTGTCCCACCGGCAGAGTCTGATTAGGTGATCCGCTCGCGCCGCCGTGCTGGCTGCCAGCCATGAGCGACTCAGTGGTAATGTTGAGACGGAGTGCAATCTTCTCGTAGGTGTCGCCCTTGACTGTATAGTACAAGCGAGGGCCACCGTAGATGCAAGTACGCGTCCGACCGGCATCTTTGATAATGCACGAGTCGTTGTCGGGATGGCAAGTCTCCCCGGGAATCAGGAATGATTCACCGACGTTGGGTGGGATGGTCACGTCAGCCATCAGGTTTTGGCGGCCGATATCACAGACTCCACGCTTGGTAGCGCGCGCAATATCAAAGACAGTGATGCCTTCTTTGGTGATCGGATATAAATAGGTGGTGGTGTTGAGGGCGCTCGAGTTGCAGGTTGTAGTAGCCAAGCTCACGGTTGCCAAAGAAAAGGCCGTCAAAATGGAAGAAAGGCCTCTCATTGTTGCGGTGGTAGACCGTGGTCTCAGAACAGATATTATATAGAGTGTAAATGGCACAGGAAGAGTATGCAGTCGGTCTTCAAAAATATCAAATACCATCTTGTACATAGATGCAGTTGGGATTGGTCTATTTATGTCTCTATAAGCAGTGCAGATGTGAACGATGCTCCTCTGCCATCTCTGAGATCGACAAACAATAATTTTGGTATGCGTGTAGTCCGTCCCAGGATTCTTGAGTCTCCACGGCTAAGTGGGGGTTTTGAATTGCCGCAAAGGCTTCGTCAAGTTGGCTTCTTCAGCTATGTAGATCCTCAGGTACCTCATCTTCTCCTAATAGTAAGTCAACTAGTGTCTTCCCATGATCCAGTCATATTCTCATATTTTGTTCCTCTTCTTTCTGCTTTCTCTGATAGACTTGCCTATAATAGCTCGTAGGGCATGTCCATGGGCGTGCATAGTGCCGTGACTCCGATCTAGCCGGGGGCGATTCGTGCGCAATTAAAATTTCCGAGGCCCGGCGACGATCTTGCTTGTAGAAGAGTTCTCGACCGATGTAGAGCCGCCGTACCGAGTACTCTGTATATAATTGTACTCGGGGTATACTACCGAAGCTTACCCACAGTCTCCTCCACGAGCCATTCGACCATTCATCACTGATAACGAGATGGTTGAAGGCTCGGTAAATTTGTGCTACTATGGCTCCATGTTTGGACTGCATCGGAGATAGAAATGAGTTCGCAATGGAGGCCAAAATCAAGTTTGTTGGGAAATCCGGTAGTATATGCAGTATAGCACCGCTAGGCACGCCTTGAGCAAGTCCCTGAGTACTTTCACTAAAGCGATGGCGTCCAAGCCTGAAATCTTACCTCACAAGACCGACCGCTTTGATTTAGTGATGCCATAGAATAGCAAAATGTTTATGTTTTACAACTGTGGCCCACTTTACAAGCAATCATCACTACCTATCACTGCCCTGTGTGATTAAAACCAGTGCAAATTGAACTACTGAGTCCTTGCTCTGATCATGGGGACATGCTGCATATGAGTTCAGTCCAGTGGACCCAAGGGAGCTATGTGGTTGCACGCCAGATTGCGACTGTTGTTTCTCGTAATATCGGCGAGCTGTCAAAAGAGAAACCAAAACCGGGGTTGCTCTACTACATGGATGGGTTGCAATAAGTACCAGAGAAGTTCCAAGAAGCTGAAGCTGAGGTATGTATTCCCTTGACGACCTTGCAACCGTCATCTTGTTGTTTATAACCAAGCAGATAACCATAACATTGATTTCACAACAGTCTGCCGGATCCTTTTGCAGAGAGCAATAATCACAGGAAATGAAGGGAGAAAGGTGTGATGGCTCAACGCTCCAACGCCGCTTCAGTGGCTGATATCAATGAACAAACGCCGCTATTCGAGCAAGCAAACAAGGAAAGTACTAGTGTGGCGCCACATCCCATGGATAAAACCGCTTTTCCCCTGTAGATAGATTTCTCTTCTTCTTTCTCTCCAGATTTGATATTCTCGTCGATGACTACGATAGTTTAGATAGGAATTCGGTCCATTAGTATCTACTATTCCGAGCGCAGTGACAGATAGCGTCCAACAGGTACCACTAGTCTTTTATGCATGCATTTCTTTTCTCTGAACGCTGATGAGATAGGGTCCCACGGAGAATATTAAATAGTTAGTTAACCTAACAAAATGTGGTGCGGGTGCATTCACATGCTTAACATGAATGTCCTTCATTGTTCAACAATTTCATTTTAGACTGTCGGGCTCGGCGATTTGTAGACATATCTTCCACTAACCTTGCCTGTCCTAGAATTTCTACCTGGTTCAGTTCCATGTGAGGGAGTTAAGAAATGCGCATGCGCCCTTTGATTTCATTTTTGACCTCTATGTCATTTCGGGGCTATACAGAGAGTAGACGGCTCAAGACAGGCGGGGCAAACCTTTACAAAACACATTTTCTGGGTCGAGCCTATTCTTTAACTGCCTAAGCTTCTCCAGTGTCTGCTCTCCGAAGAACTGTACTATGTCAACCTGCCCTGGAGGGAAAAAGCTCGGAAAACCTCCTTCCAATGCAATTTTCTTTCTATCCATTGCATGTTCTAGCCCCCTCACCCATGCGGTCGCCTCTGAGACTGCCTGGGCATCAGTGACTAGTTTAGGCTTTGTCCCGCCGTGAAGGCCTAAGATGATGTGCTGGTATCGGTTTGGAAAGGCAGCTCCGATCCCATCCATAAGCTCATTGCGCACCCCTTTGCCATGGTTATTGTGGACTATGACCGCGGACAGGGGTTGAGGTGGGGGGCATCGTGCGAGGATATTACCGACGCTGGCCTGCAGCCCTTCGATATTCCGACTGCGAAAGAAGGTCGCGGACGAGGAGTCGCCCACAGCGTAGGCTGCCGCAGTGGCTAAGTACACAATAAAGTTAGCTGCGCTTCACTGCCCCTGAGTGAATGTCTCTCACTTACTCTCTGTCACCGTATTCGCCAAAACAGAGCCTAGCTGTGTCATCCTGTGTAGGAATCTCTTCGCTGGCGTGAGGTCTCCGTCCACAGCGGTCCAACACCAGAGGAAGGTGAAAGATGGCTCCGATACCGGAATCGGCAGCATTTCTGGATGCACGACAATGGCGTCCCCGCTGAATTCATCAGGGAAACCATCGGCCAGGAGTTTCTCAAATCGGCTGAAGACTTCTGCGGCATCAGATAGGGGGAAGGCGAGGTAACCTGCGTACAGTTTTGGTGAAGGATATACTTTGACTCGCAGCTCAGTCACTACACCAAAGGTACCTGCCCCAGTACCCCGAATCGCCCAAAGCAATTCCGGATCCTCGTCTGTGTCGACGACTCTTCCGTTGGCCACGGCCACTCTGGCTCCCAGGATCTGGTCGACACCGAAACCGTAAGTCCCAACATAGAAGCCGTATCCTCCGCCACAAGCCCATGATACATAGCCGACAGTCTTTGCTTGGCCCGTTGGGGTGAAAAGGTGGTGCGAGTCTAGTGTGCGTTGCAGCGCTCCCGCAATGACCCCTCCCCCTACCCGCGCGCTGGCACGGTCAGGTGCGATTTGAATTGAATCCATCGCTCTCATGTCGATAAGGATGCCACCAGAAACCACAGAACGACCAAAGAAATCATGCCCCCCGGAGCGAACGGCGAGCATGATGCCCGCCGTCGCGCAGAATTCAACCACATGCGAGACTTCATCTTCTGTACGCGGTAGTACTATGGCCAGCGGCTGATTCGGAAGGCCACTGTTATAGTAGTCTTGACTATCCCGGAATTCTGGACTTTCCGGCAAATATACCGAAAGGCCAGGGACGAGATACCTCAAGTCCCGCACTATAGAGGTGTCGGTGTCCAACATTCTGGGCCCTCTTGCTCTTGTAGACAACGGCAATGCAGTGGTATATAACAATGAACCCCAAAAGTTGCAATCGTCATTATTATTCCGGTTGAGCGGCAACCCAGAAAGTGTCACTCCACCTACATGACATCCTAGTATCCACTTCACCTTCCTTTCTGGTTCAGAACCCGAGTTGAAACTTTATAATAATCAGCAGCCCTCACGGTAGTAGTTAAGTTACCGGGTTGATCTTACTAAAGGATGGGCGCCTTGGCGCCTTGGAACTCGATGGTGAAGACAAGGCTTTTGAAGAGCGATACGGTCGGGGCTGCAGATAATCCGCCAGCGATACAATTATATCCAGAGATTGAGAGAGGAGGAGCTGCTATGAAGCTATATAGACAATATAGAATGTGCTATTGAATCATTTGCTAATCGTTCCGAGAGTAGATCCCCTTTCAACCAGAATCGGGGAAAGCTGCTATCTAAAGAGTGTGGTGGAGCTCGCGAGAGCTATCCAATAATCGTAGGTGACGCTGAATGCTGACACCTCAGGCATTTACCAGGTTTGACCCAATCCAACCAAGTCCTTATCTCACTGTGTATATGATTTCCGATATAGTCATATAGAACAACCATGTCAAGTTGCTCTATTCTATAGTTACCGCTGTGCTTTTATAGAACACTTGGTTCGCCTCCTACACCTCAGGCCTATGTTTCCCTGAATTCGCAGAATAGAACGCGCACGAATCATCGCCACAATACTAACGATCGTTTTCTCTTCAACGAGTTCTTTTTGTACATATCTATATATTAGATAATAAGGCTTCGGCCCATTACATACTGTCTTCTTCCCTCGGTTCGCGTCTCTGGCGCTCTTGCCCGCATGGAGAAAATCAATAACACCATGTAACCGCGCAAAATGCGCGGTTATTGTGCGCCGGGCGACCTCCTGATCAATGCAATCGACAGCGTCTTCATGCTTAACCAGGACGGTGAACCTCGTGTGTTTAACTCTGGCCGTTGCACCCAGACTGAGGATCATTCGACTCTATCACGCAGAGTTCTTGCCGTCTCTGGGCTGTCGGTCGTGAGCACCACGTCACCACTTGGTAGGACGCGAGCCGCCACAATCTCTCCTGTTGTAGTGCTGCCGATCTCCCCATTGAATTTGCTCTTAATGTCCTTCGGGGTAGCGGCCTCTTCGCGGAGCGGCTGGCACTGCTGGCGGTTGATCAGAACCTCCCGATCGAGCCTTTTCGGTACCGGTTTTGTCTCTGTTGGCGCTCCCTGGAACAGGGACGACCAACTATGGTTCGTAGGAACCGAGGACGAGATGGACAGACGCGAGGATGGGGGTGTGGCAGCCGATTGTGAATACTGGGATGGTTGTGTCACTCGTGTGGCGGCGACCTGGACCCCTTGGACGAGGGTGATGAGGATATCGTCACGCAGAGTTGACCATAACTTGCGGAATCTGCCAATATCTACTTGTCCTTTTCCGGCAGACTCAGGGATAGCTCCATAACAAGCCAACTAGTCCATTTCCCGTATCTTCTGCGCGATATTACCGCTAAGCAGTGATGCGTCCTCCTGCCCTGTGATCGCGTCCGTGGCTCGTTTATATCGTTACGCGCCCCTCTCGTTTCTGCTCCAGCCATTATGACTGCGAGAGGAATAATTTGAAATGGATAACTGCTTTGAAAGCACTTGGTTTTTTCGGTATATATTTGCGCTCGTAATTAGAGCACCTATTTTGCTGCCCTTGCGAAGATCATAGCTAGAAGGATCAATGTCACTGTCAGAGGTCGTAATGCCATGTTGCATTATAGTAATTTGTACTTCTGAAGTAAGTAATTAGACTTTAGATATTATAATCACCTATTAACTGTTTTAGAATTGATAAGAGCTCGTATTTCAAGCGATGGAAGCCATAATAAGAGAGAAAAAGAGGTGGAGGTAAGGTCGCGTAAGTGAACGTTGCTCTAAGAAGGTATGACCACCATGTGACCGTCAAGTCACTTATCTAAAAGAAAAAAAATTGAATCAAAAGCCTTGCGGACTTTGCGAAGAACGAGACTTTGCTATAACGTATTCCACGGGTAAGCTGCTCCCACGGCGGTTGCGCATTCTGCTGCCTTTTACGAATCCTTCTTGCTCTATTGGTTTAATGTCATATTAATTGGAGGGATACCCTTCATATTCGGCAGGTGATGATTCAGGATGACTTCAACAGGAAACCTTTCAGTGCCATACACGGAGAAGCGAAATCCCAGATCTGATATTTCCCAAAATGCAAAGCAGCATATCTGAACAACATACGGTCCGTGGAGCCATCCTTACGCCATCCTGATTGAGTACATGAACAATGATGAGGTTGTTCTTTAGGCCACCATGCCACTCCATTATCATTCAATAGACGCTCTGTATAATGGTCCGCACTATCTAAGTAGAATTTCTCCTCCCCTGAGGCTTGAACCTACCCTAGGTATCGTCAAAATTCCCGCTGTAACCAGGTCTTTGGCAAGTTGTGAAATAATGCCATCACAGCCTCTGGCGGCAATAATGTCGACAGTTACTGGGACAAGTTCGGTATGATTGGTTATCCTGCTAAACACAGGGACCTCGCCAAGGGGGTAAACACTGTCGGGAATCTCTGCAAAGGCGGATATTTCCCCATTAGAGAAGCCAAATGGTAATGCAGGAGATTTGAGGTAGCGATTGCGGTTGGACAAATGGCCTGTGCTATCCGTGTGTAGAATGATGCTGGATGAACAAGTCCGAGGGTCAGGAGATGGCGGGAGGATCTTTTCGTTGAACCAATTCATAAAAAGAGTCTTGTTGGCAATAGCATCATCAAATACAGATTCGGGCTGCTCATCGCCCCAGGACCAACGGGAAAGGGGAACGGGGTCGACAAAGGGAAACCGACCATCGTGGGCCGCTTGGAGGTGTATAAATCAGCCCCTGCTCAAGCAAGATCCCCAACAACGTACCTGCATAATCTTCATAGAAGGGGTCACGGAGAAGCGTAGTCTGTTCTTTTGTAATCAGGGTTGTATAGGTGATATTAAGAAGCTGAGAGATCGACTGTCCCCTGGCTTTAGCAGGGGCAGACCGTGTCCATTCTTTGTCAAGGTCAAGAGGCGTGACATTTGTACCCAGGAAGTTAGCAAGACTGGCAGCGAATTTCCTAAGGATCCGAGCTGCAGGTGTATCTGCAGTAGGAAAGTCTAGCGCATATAGTTTTCTGGGGTAGAGGGGCTGCTTATTGCCGTAAGTCGTATAGTTATTCCCGTATAATGCTGCATTGGCAATGTCCCATATATAAGGATCACGTGTCAAGAATCCAACTGTATCAAGTGTCGGCGACAATGGCATCACATTGTCCAGGCTTACCAAGCCATGTGTTGGGCGATTGCCAAAAACGCCCTGGACAGCGGCGGGACCACGAATGGAGCCACCCGTATCACTTCCAACCGCCAGATCGAGCCACTCGTAAGATCCAATAGATGAACCAGCTCCAGCTGATGAGGATGCAGTGTCCTGGTAGCCATCACCGCGAGGGTTGAAAGGTGCATGATAGTCAACCCAGTCAGCCGTAGGCGTCTCACCATTGGCAAACTGAGATGGCTTTTGGAGGCCAACAATGACAGCGCCGGCATCAATCAGGTTCTGGATGGCAGTGCTCGTATAGGTAGCGGGAGAATAAAGGCCGTACCACGCGCGGTTACCATTAGATCTCTTCGTGCCAGCGAGCGCGAAGATGTCTTTCACCCCGATGCGGACGCCCGCTAAAGGTTTCTCCTTCGTCGGTGTGAAGTAGAGACGAGAGGGCACACCGATAGTCAATGACCCCGATGATGGGACTTGTGCAGACAATGTCTGGAAGCGTCCGTCCGGCCTTTGCAGCAAAGACTGGCTGAAGGCGCCAGCGAAGTCATCGTACAGGCGAAATGCTGGATAGGCTTCCCCAGTAGAAGTATCAAGGAAATAAGGACCCGAAGGCACCGGACTGCCATTCAGAAGACGTAGGACTAACGAATTGGGGTTGGCGTGGTAGGCTGCCTTGGTTGGTTTAGATATGTCAACCCCTCCAACAAGGATAATTTCAAGGAAGTCGGGCTGCCAAACATCGTCTTTTGATGCCCAGCTTGTAAATATATCCTCAAGATTGCTCTCGGTTTTCGCGACCACAGTCACTGGAACCAGGCCAAACCCGTTCCTGACAGGGTTGTCATCCAAAGATTGGTTATACACTCGTCCTGCTGAAAATGGAGAAATGAAGTAATGAACATCCTGCAACTTCACAGAGCAGCCAACGTATTCCAAGTTTCCTGCTATGACGACAGTAACCAGGACAGCTAAAGCAAAGAATTCATTGATCATGATTGGGTCAAGATTATAACGACACTGAAATTAGAAAGTTGTTGTGATGGGAAGCATATTCGACATATAAGCTTAGTTATATGCTTTTCTTTGTAAAAATTCCTATTGTCCTACTCCGCGACTTGTAGTTTTCTTGGCTATTATGCTGTGGGTTCGCTGAAGGGACAACTGTTATTAGACTAATCCCTAAGGAGGTATTTGAACCGCCGGGATTATATTGCTATTCCTGGCCCATCGGTAATTGTAAAATATGCTAGGGGCTACGGAAAAAGGCCGACTAGAAATTGAACCAAGAACGTCTGTTATTGACCCTAAGGTCTTCCAGGTATAGCAAAGTATTCTTATGTATTTTGTGATCTGCGTATTCAACACCATCGAGCGGACGTAACATTTCGTGAGGAATGATAGTAACCACCCTCTTCTTGTCTTCCTCTTCCTCTTTGATATCTTTCTCGGACGCACTTAACTCTTCTTCATAGTCTTGCTCGCTCTCGGGCTCCTCCCCCTCGGACCTGTAGTCGTCATCTGTACTGTAGAATGCATTCTCATCAGTCCCATTCCAACGAAGCATTTCCATCGTCAATGCCAAGCTACAGCATCGAGTTTTCTGGGTATTCGGAAAATTCGCCGTGATCACCGTGGGTACTCTAGGGACGATGATGCGGTGCGCTTGCGGCTGGGCATTACCGTCAGATTTTCGATTCCATTATTGGAATGCAGATTTGGTAACGCTTGGGAGCAGTATAGAAGGTGAGTTAAAGAAGATATTGGTTTGTTTTCTTCTTTCTTTTCCTCCCAGCGACATTCACTTTAGTAGTTTTGAGAAGCGAAGAACAACGCGGCAGCATTATCCATTTCCAAGTACCCGATGTGGAGACTTCGGATTCATAGAGGATTGCTCTCGCTGATCCGCCGCCTTTTAAGAGGTCTTCCGATCACAATACTGGAGATGGAGTATAATCCACCACACTAATGCACTATCTTCGCGAACCGGCTGAGAAAGGAAAGTGGGAGATGAGAACTCCTTGGCAGCAGAACTGCACGACAGCGCTGGACGTTTCTTCGCAGCAATCATTAATGGCTGAAAATCGACGCACGGGTGGCCTTGCAATCCTCGCGTAGACAATTAACCGTAGTGATAAATGTTCACAGTACTCCTGCACTAACTAGCCTTTTATGGCGCTATGTCAATTCCTCCGAGTAAAAAGCCTGTTTCTTGTTGGCTAAACCGCGAACCCGCTGTTGGTCTTCGGCTGAGGTCGTGCCATCAATATTCCTGCTCTATCAACAAAGACGGTACGAAACCTACAAAATTCCCTCTTTTATATGAACAGTTGCTGTTTGCTGACTGCAACCTATTAAGGTTCTTTCCACCGCTCATGACTCGCTATCACGAGCTGCAGGGTAAACGACCCCTTGTCCAGATGTACCCACCCAGATTTGCCTCTCTTACCCAAATCTCGGCCCACTCTGCCTTCCTCTTTCGGCCGCTTCGCGACGCATTCGTCATTACGAAGCGTAACTTTCAATCCACCGGGAGCAAGATAGAGCAACAATAATCGTAGTAAATGTAATTGAAGAAGAAAGATAAAATCTTGTTTTTCTGCATATCTAAGTTGACAACCCGCTTATATCGATTCAAATATAGCTCGTCCGTTTCTGCTCTATTATATGATGGCTGGCATTCGTTATCTTCATGATATTAAGTATATCTATAGAAGCTTCAAGTTTCCTATGAATGCCATTAACTGAAAAGCAAAGCACGATTAAGTTAACATGTACGATGCAGATAAAATATGACCTAACCATGTGCTTCACTGTGACAGAACTTTATAGGGGGATATTACGAATACGTCGCTACAATAACCTATATAACTCGGGCCGGTGGAATTTCGCGATTGTAGCTCTCCTTTTCAGAATCATATAGTTGACTCCGACGGACATCACATCTTACTCCTTCCTCTGCCTTGCATCCAATCCCCTGTCCTACCGTCCTACGTATATCTCAGAGACCGTGAAGATTGCTCTTGTTGGTGCTGGTGAAGTTGATCTTTGTGTTGCAAAGGAGTCAGACGACGAAGTAGTGGTTCTCACTGGTACGATAAAACTGAGCCTCAAAAACCTCAAAGCCGAGATCCGTCTCACGGATTACTCCGTCGACGTTTTAAGGAGAAGCCTCGATGATTGCGATGTGGTCGTCTCGACCCTCAGCGGCCCCAGCGAATTCTGTATTTCTGCACACACGTGTATCCTAGAGGCATGCAGCCAATCACGCAGATGCAAGCACTTCATCCCTTCCGAATGGAACATTAACATCGAGGATTTCCCAGACCAGCCAATGTTTAGTGCCGCACGCATGAGATTGTTTGCAACAAGTTGGGCATTATCTATGGGAATACGGGGTGATACGCCATCTTGCTCTTTCGGACGGTTGTCAGTCAGAGTCCATCCATGAGGTCTATAATCCTGATGCGATGAAGTCTGAGGCTATCAAATTCAAGTGGTGGATGGCAATGCATTTTGTATGCCTTCTACAGGCCTGTAATTTCCCAATTGCCGAGAACAACTCATCATTGCCACATCTGTCTTCAACACTATCAAAAAAGGTCTCTTAATCAACCGCACAGAACTGGCATACAGTTGTCTAAGAATGACATTCCTCTGTCCCTCGCTGACCAAATACTGAGTAGTTGTTGTCTCACAACATGATAAAACCTGATTTGAAACCTCTTTTCCAGGTCCACCAGTCTAAAAAGCACATAATTACGCTCTATATGAGTGACAAGCACTTTGGCATTATCGCCGATGGGCCATAGGAGGCAATTCTCCCAAGGCGATCCGGGTGGCAGAAGTTGGAGGAGTTCGATCGCCCAGAACGGAAGGTTCCCCATATTCGTGTTCATATCTGAATCAATCATCGTCCAGGCACAACAAGTGATCGCTTCCTCTGTCTCTATGAAGCGCTGTAAAGCACATTGTCTCCTATACACTGCTGCGGCAATGCGATAGAGCTCCCTGACGATCGCTTCGTCACGCCATTCACCCAGAGGCATGAAGCTTTAAGGCTGTGAAAGGCAGGATTCAGTACAAAGTTGGGGTCCGCTGTCCGTATCCATTCATTTAGATCCAGGCCACTCTCAGACTTAGCATGTATGAGAGCAAAACTTGGAAACCAGTCTAATCTTCCATTCCAGGCGGCTATGTCCTCGTCGCTTACCAAGCAATCTCCAGCGCTCAACCTCGCTATTATATTTGAAGGCTGTATCGTGCTTCCATCAACCCATGTTTGAGCAATTCTTGATTGTGGAAAGTGTGCTTGGAAAGAAAGGACTTCGCTTCAGGTCCCGTGTCCTCTCCAAGATAGAACTGCGATAGGGTCGGTAAATGACTTGGTGTGGACTAAACGAGATCATTGTACAAAAAGAGACTGGAGAATAACTGAAAAGCCTTAGCCCACGGCTTCCTATAGAATGGGTGCATGGTGACACTGTGAGGTCCATCGTGTTCCCTGCCTATTTATTAGTGACAGCAAAGCACGTACTGGGATGAGTCGCACAAATAACTGTAGATGGGATGTCGCAGCCACTTGGTCGCCGCTACTCAGCTTCTTATATAGTAGAAGCAAGAGGCAGCTGGCCAGGAGGGCGAGACATCGTCAATAGCACTGGCTGTAGTGGCAACGGGAAGTGCGACGCCAGATATAGAATTTTGAAGCTCGAATTAAAAAATATTTCCTCCTTCCTGCATATCCGATATATTAATGACCCGTCTAACCAATCCTGGGAATGATGCAGCAGACCAGCCAGCCAAAGACACGGTTGGCTTAAGGGGGATGCACCCCTTTCGTCGCCTCTTTCATGCGGAAAAAGACTCATCAGAGACCGGATACTTAAGCAATGGGAACAGGAATGGAAAGCTTCCGACAAAGGGGGACACCTCCGCCAGATAGACACCGGACTGCCTTCTATCCACACCAGACGGATGTATGGGTCGCTGCCACGGAACCGGGCGTATTTGCTTACACAGCTACGCACCGGCCACTCCTGGTTAGCAACACACGGAAAGCTGCATCGGCATCGAGAGGATGATAGATGCGAGTGCGGCGCAAAAGAAACAGTAGTCCACGTCCTAGTGGACTGCCCGAGGCTGAGAGCTGCGCCAGGAATTGCAAAGGAAGGTTGGGGAGGCATTTAACCATGTATCATGCATGCTGGGGGGAGGCGGACCAGAAGGTAAGGAAGGTAGGTTAAGCAGCTCTGCCCAGGAGAGCACAATTAGTGCTGTCTTGGATTTTGCAGAAGCATCTCAAAGGTTTCAAAGCCGTGGTCCACAGGGGCCGCAGAACAGAGCACCGGGCACATAGGCCAACACAGGCCTTGACGAGGCACCAAATTCGTCGGGATGCAGTGGAACACTGTGACTAGAGATACAAGGATAGATAGAGCTGTGGTAGCCCGCATATCGGTTCGGCGAGGGGTCGGCGTATGAATACAACAACAACAACTACTACTACTACTACTACTACTACTACTACTACTACTACTACTACTACTACTACTACTACTACTACTACTACTACTATGCCAAAACATGGTTAAAGGTACTGTTTTCATCAACACCCCAGATGGGATTAGTGCTTTCGTTGACCGGGTGGCACGTCAAGATACTTGGGTGGGAGACCTGCAACCCCCACTCTAGATCGATATTGAGGGTGAGTGCCTCAGTTGTGACAGAAAAATGTCTCTCTTGACTGTGCTCGTTTATCCTGGAAAAGGACCTGAGCACCCTATATAGTCAACATACATATGCTTGGAAGCACAGCCTTTTCTACCATCGGCAAGTGTTATGGGCTAAGCCTGTAGTGCTAATGACTAGCTATCTCACAAAAGATTTCGTTGAAGAACAGGAGAACGGATGTCCGATCGGACAGCTTTATATACAAATGTACGCCGTGCGGGGTAGGTAGTCTGGTAACCCCTCCGATCATCTCTCCGAATAACATATCATTTATTCTACAGGCGCAGCCTGTGACAAGGGACAACCAAAGGCCAGGTACCACAAGTCATATAATGTTAATCAAGAAGGATATGGGATGATTGCTCTAAAGGATGTTGAAGGATTTCCTGCTTTTCTGATAAAGAAACGCCAAATACCTTTGTCATGGACTTTCCAAGAAGCTTCGCACAAAAATCTAGTGTCATTGATAGACTTCTACACAGAATCCAGCTTGATTTGGTCTATGAGTATGTGCATCTGGCTATTCCACTAGGCGGCTTAACAGGGATTGTGGATTTCAATGAGGCGGATATAGCCACTGTGTGCAGGGAGATTCTAGATGGTCTCATTTTATTCACTTCCAAACTCGGCATATCACACGGTTCAGTTGACTGCAGCAATGTCCTCCTAAACGAGAAAGGAGAGATACAATTGGGTAGGCAAGACCTTGCCCTAGATTTCAGTAAACGGTTAACGATAACTCTAGCAAATGTTGGGGACAGTACATTAAACAGCAACATGCTGAGCAACTGGAAGTCAGATTTAGCAGCCGTTGGTTTCCTTGTCATTTGTCTCAGTGACAAAACTGCCTTGATTTCAACAGTCGCTCCTTTGAAGACTGCGCTATCAAGTCCAGCTTGTGGTTTCATAGAAAAGTCAAAAACGGAGTCAGCTAAAGAACTTTTGAATGTAAGATTGTCCCTTCTTTTTACAGTCAATTTTGAGAAAGGTGTTAACTTGTAAGGATGAATTATTGTATCCAGCAACACCAGGAGGGGCTGAAGCCTAAAGCGACATTATTTTGATGCACTTCCTTTGAGCCTCCGATTTGGCAGCCGAGTTTGTGAAGATAATTAAATTTCATCATGGCGCGGCAAATGTAACTAATAGGTTAATGGGAACTTATCCCTTATGTTTCGTCGCTCTAAAATTACCGATAGGAGAGTAGGGACGGACTGGAAGGTAGGAACAGACTGGGGACTAGGGACGGACCGGGTAGTACGGACAGACTAGAGAGTAGAAGCAGACCAGTTAGTAGGAGCGGACTAGAGGGTAGGGATGGACCGGAGAGTAGGAACGGACTGGGGGTAGGGACGGACCAGCCAGTAGGAAGAGATTTTGGGCGGGAAATCACCGAAAGGGTTCGCACACCTCAATGGACATATGAATATAAGACAGGTTACAGGTGAGCCGCCCTCGTTCAAAAGCTCGGGCGCGCCCCGAACCTGGTCATGTTTACCTCAGTTGAAGCGGGGTCTCTCGGATCGTAGCTCAAAAGGGAAATCGGGAGTCGATTATTCCGGGACTAAACGAGGTCTATATGGAGAGAACTAGGCGAAGGTAGAGATGTATTGTCTATCGAACGTAGGTGCGTATACGTAGCTGATTGAGTGCTTAATCTACAATATGTGCGCACACGTCGACTATAAGAATCTCCTGGCCTCGCTGCTCGGGCCAACCATTTATCCGATTAATCCTTATCAATCTTCACCGGACGAGGGGGTTTAATATTCAACACATAGGATAAACATAGACTTGGTATAGTCAATCTTCTTGACCTTCTTTTGTTTCTCCTCCTCTCATTGAGTGCAAGGTACACAGGGTAGCCATGCATAAAATGTCGCACACAATCATTTCAGCCAATGAAACAATATCGAAACTCCCAACTGAAATCCTCTTTCATATCTTTTCATTCCTCCCGACGACCTCTGATCAAGGGATTGGTGATTTTGATGCACAATGGCGACCGCTTAGATTAGTCTGCCTACAGTGGAGAAATGTGGTCGACATGTTCATCTACTCCCATCTCACTCTCCCATCTCAAAACGAGGATCATGGTTCTTTGAGACTGGAGCGATGTCTAAAACAAATGGACCACAGACCACATCGCTGGAAATACCTCCATTCTTTATCTTTAAATGTGCAAGGTGACTCTGAGCGGGGATACTGCATTTCACTTATCAAAGAAGCAACAAGAAAGGGTAGTGTTATCAATCAATTGGCCTTAACGACTGAAATCCTCTCTTTTGATCAAGCACTATCTGAGACAATTGCTGGACTCCCACTGACCTCTCTTGACCTGAGTGGTGTCAAATTTGGAATTGGCTTGAGAACAATATGGAAGTATTTCAACTTGCCTACACTACAACACATTCACCTGAGCCAAGTCACTTGGAGTGACGATATGCTGGATCTGCTAAGAAGCCTGAAATTTGATCAAAATTGGGTCTACTTAGCAGAGGAGCATATTGTTGAGTATCAGCAACTCAATCATCCTGATAAGTGTGAGCAATTGCTACCTGTTGGCTGCCATCAGAACCTCAAGTCATTAGTTCTACCAGTGCCTGCTGCAGAGCCAGATGTGGCAGATCTCCTATTTCTCTGGCCAGCTCACCTCAAGAGAGTGACATTTTTGTTTATTCATGATACACTCTATGCTGAAAGCTACCCCGCTCCTGTGATTGAGAGCCTACTGAATCTACACCGTGATTCCCTTGAAAGAATTGAGCTCCCGCCTATCCCTGGAAACGGACTACCAAACCTGAGTGCATTTCACAACATATCTGAATTGCATCTTCATGCATCCTCTTTCTTTAATACAACACCTTTTGATGCATCCTCCAAACTAGAAGCCCCTTGTCTTCAGCGACTCACCATTGACTTCACCAAACATGGGCCATTCTCAAGAAGTGTCGGGGGATCAGTAGACCCTGAAGATTTCAGCAACCACAAAGCCAATTTTCTAGAACATTTCATCATTACCCAGAAGTCAGGGCAGTCAAAAACCTGCCTGAGACAGATATTTCTCCGATTCGGCCCCGAGACAATTGCAGAGGATAGTATCCTATTGGAGCTGTGGTCAGCTGATCTTGTGGAGGAGGTTTCTGCAGTGGCAGCTTCTTATGATATCTCTCTGACATACAACAAACCGGTTTATGTTGAGGGTAGAGGAGAATTTCCAAGGAGAGTCTTGGATAGAACCCAGCACATGATATTTGACTTACTGCTCGAGCCACCAACCCAGGATGGAGTGCATGTTGACGCCATTAAAAACAGCTTAGGGCTTCCTACTGCAGAGGTTGAGTCTGCTATTGAGGGGATGCTGCGGGATGGAATACTTTTTACTACTGTTGATGCTGATACATTCGATATCATTGACTATTTTTCGTGAGCATATCTCATATTACAGCTGGAAGCCCGTGGGATGGACTGAATAGATTTTAGACAAAATTTACAATTGTTGTACTAGGCCTTGCAGAATCAAATGTATTATCGCGAGTATGGCTTAATCACTTCTACTGTAGCTTCGCATCCATCTTGCTCGAAATATGGTCGCGAACGACGAGGCTTGGCTGAGGGGCAACGAAGGGTACAAAGATGGCTGCAACGAAAACACTGGAGAACCATCTGATTCGCAATGCATCACGGCAGCTCAAAACATCATTTACTGTTAGCACGGCCCTAGAATGATTAGACCATACCTGTGGGAAGACCGCAATTGCAGCAGATCCCAGATGATTTGCTGACTTGAAATAACGTAATCCACAAGCGAGCGGGCCACCCAATTATCTCAGTATCTCAGACCGTAGATGCCGTCACGTGGGGCCCACGTGATCCAGGCTAAACCAGAAATAGAATTCCTGAACCTGGAGGCACACAAAAAGGGATGAATAAGCATCATCCCAATCGGGTTAGCTCAATTTTTGATCACGTGTGATCGTTGTGGGTCGCCTGAGATACTGATGATAAGGATCTATCGGATAAATGGCTGACCCGAGTAGCGAGGTCAGGATTCTTATAGTCGACGTGTGCACACATATTGTAGATTAAGCACTCAATCAGCTACGTATACGCACCTACGTTCGATAGACAATACATCTCTACCTTCGCCTAGTTCTCTCCATATAGACCTCGTTTAGTCCGGAATAATCGACTCCCGATTTCCCTTTTGAGCTACGATCCGAGAGACCCCGCTTCAAAGATGGTTTATCCTTGTGCAGGAAAATAATCCTCCGCTTTTGTTCTGCCGTGGTAATACAGAGGGCGGTAGGAGACATAGCCACTACACTTTCTTGTAATTTACGTACTGGAACTTATGGCCCGTGGGGGCGGCACTGGTAAGGCTGACTGTCTGACACTTGCAAGGTTGACCCCGGGCTCGCCTACCATAGCCCCCAGGAATGTAGCTCACCATCAGATTTGTTTTTGGGTGCTGTAATCAGCCTGGCATGGCTGCGAGGCGGACGAGAGGAGCAAAATGGGATTGCCATTGAGAACATAAATAGGCCTGGTTTCTTATGATACCCTCGATTCATTTTCACATAACTATAACAATTCAATCTTATTACCATTTCCTACTAAATTTCGTCCATATTTCATATTCAATCAGACTATATCATTGTAGCCATGCTGCATCATCCCTTCAGACTTCTCCTATCGATCTTTTTAGGGCTGGCGGCCTTGACCCAGTTGGTGCTCAGTGCACCGACGAAGGGTGTAACCGAAGATACCAAAGTACTCGGTCTCAAAGCCGCGAACTTCGAAAGTAAAGCGCGTGTATTATTATATTCATCGGACAAACAGACTGCCTGGGGCCGGTTCCCTGAATACAGAAACAAGGCAGACACCCAGGAAATTATCAATGCCGTGAAGGAAGTCGCTCTTGCGGGATATGGATATTTCTCCGGGACATCAGGATATTTCAAAACCAATCTCGTCGCTGCCATGTATGATGATCAAAACGGGATTTTTTCTCGACCATTCCCCATGGAAAGTACGTGGAGGAGCTAGATGGGGATATCAAAAAGGCAAGAGAGTGGAGAGCAAAGAGGCAACAGCTCAGGCAAGAGTGCAAGCCAGAGGACAAGGTTTTTGAAGAGTCCAACAGCTTGAAGCCAAATGCACCCGGCTGGGCCACAGCGGCGGGACAGAAGAAGTACAAACCTCATGCTGAGGACGGCGTCTTATATTATTATGAGAAGGCAACGGGGACCAGGACCTCTGAAGTTGCCGAGCGGAAAGAAACGGAATGCTGGTGGCTAAACAGCCCGAAGACCTACATGTCTGTCTTTGGATTGATGCCAGGCGAACATATTGCCAAATTCCACCTGGCTTGTGGAGAGGACAATAACAACCTTTCTTGCGAGGCCATGCTTCAGCACTTCCGTATTCAGCAGGCACCAACGGCTCCACTCACTCGCCGATCTATGGGTGAAATCGAAGCACGAGCAGCCGCAAAATCAAAACAACATGAGGACCAGGACCTCAAATGCAAGCAGAAAAAAGACGAATTGTGAACAGAGCAGGTAGTTCAGGATGGATTATGGTTGTGTTGATTATTATTATTATTATTTAATCAAGTTTATTGTCCATACCGAGCCCCAGAGCTATGACAGACCCTTATTCGTGGACTTGAGGCCGATAGCCATTCTACAGTCTCTTATCCCTATAAGTTCCTGAGGCACTAGCCTCCTTCTATACTCTTTCTGATCCTTTTCCTCGCCCCAAACCGCCTGTATGCGCAGGGCTTTCGAGCAAAATGCTCTCCTTGTGTTTCAGAGCCGGGTGGGTGTGGCCTGAGCTGGAATTCAGCTTAGGCTACCCTCCCTGCTACCCTTCTCCTGTTCTAATCGCCTCCTCCAGTGTTTTCAGTCCCCATTCATCATCTCTTTGGGCCCTCTCCACCCTTCGCTGTAGGCGTGTTCGGGGTAGAGCTACATTGGTGCTGGCCAAGAATTGTAGCAGCGCCTTAGTCGCCTTGGGCTCCCCTAAAAGTCGTCCTTGTGGGCGCTCCTCTGTAGCGGTGGGTCTCATAACCCCGTTTGTCTCCAAATCCTTGTGGTTGTGTTGATTTATGTTAATGTACTTTGTATCTTCCTTCATGTCGTTGATTCAGCGTGTTTCCTTTAACCAAGGACGAATTTGCATTCTACTAGAACGGACAATATGCAGTTGATTGTATTTATATTCTACTTTATAAATAGCATGTTTCATACAACTAGGAACCGATTACTTTCCAAATAGTTGAATTTAGTCATTTTCACGAGCTTGGCTGCCGAACCGGAGACTCAAGGGAAGTCCATCAAAATAATATCATTTTAGGCCCATGCCCCTCCTGGTGTTGCTAGATAACAGAACTTGTCCTTTTTACAAGTGGTCAACACCATTTTCAAAATGACTGTAAAAGAAGGTCAAATCTTACATTCAGAAGTTCTTTAGCTGATTTTGTTTTCGACTCTTCTATGAACCCACAGTCTCATATTGATAACACAATATCTGCTGGAGTAACTCCTGAAATCAACGCGGTTGTATCACTTAGACAGATCACAATAAAACAAACAGCTGCTACATCTGACTTCCAGCCACTCAGCATGTTGCTACTTGTGACGGTCTTGAGCAATAGGAATCTATTAGTGTGACGGTTCGAAGCCTCAACGCCAGCTTGACGCCTCGGTGGCTGATATCGACAGATGCCACCACTTAAGCAAACAAAGAAAGCACTTAGCACGGCCATACAACTCATGGATGAGAACCTTTTTCTTCCTGTAGATAGATTCCTCTTCTCTTTTCTTCTCCAGATTCGATATTCTCGTCAATGGCTACACTAGCTAGATAGGGATATCATTTCGTCAGTATCTTCTAGTCCGAGCCCGTGACAATTGGTAGGCTATCTGACGAAATACTAACATGAAGAAGGAAAGGAAAGACGCCGGGACTGCCAGCGCTGAGTTATCTTGTGTGTGTGAAGGGGTTCCTGCCTTATATCCAAACAGACCAAAGTAATCAACATGTTATCCGCTAGCGAGCGCTCACACCCCGTGACACTGCTGAACATATTATCTCCAATATTTCTTAAAAAATTTTGTTAGTCCCTCCTAAAGATCTAGGGAAAGGTCTTGCCTATCCAATTGGACCTTCCCTTTCCTGTTCAGGAGGATATTGCTGTGATCAACTGAGCTGTGTGATATGCCAAGCTTGAAACAGATATAAACAAGACCATTTAGAATCTCTCTACAAACAGTAGCTATGACTGCCTCACTAGTCACTGAAATCCACAATCCCTGCTAAGCAGCCTAGTGGAATAGCCGGATGCATGTACTCATAGACCAAGTAAACCAAGCTGTATTTTGTGCAGAAATCCGTCAATGACACTAGATTTTTATGTGAAGCTGCCTGGAAAGTTCATGACTTGGGTATTTGATGTTGCCCTTGTCACGGGCTCGGACTAGTAGATACTAACGGAATGATATTCAATCTAAACTAGTGTAGCTATCAACGAGAATATCGAATCTGAAGAAGAAAAAGAAGTCTATCTAGGCGACGGACCGTCTTTATAGACATTTGTGCGATGTGGCCTAAGCCCTTGTTTTCCCAGATTGCTTGTATGGCGTTGTTTGACATGTTGGTGGTGTTTGTATGGCGTTGAGCCGTCACATTTGAGACAGCCTCGCCTTTAGATCCCTCGACAGCTGTTTCCTCGAGCTGGATATTTCAGCTCGAGATTCGCCTCCAACGTTCAGTGTGCTATCCAAGGCGCTCGTTGAAGATGACTGAGAGATGTGCGTGTATGAGTTGCTATATATTGGCGGTGTCATTCTTGCACTGCTCTGGCGGCTAGTTCCTAAAGCCTCAACATAACCTTCAGGTAAGCCCAGGCTAGTGGCCACTGGTGGATCTATCATGTATTAGGAAAATGCAACAAGTCCCTGGAGAACCTTGCCTACCTGGGTATTCCTGCTCTGTTCCAACCAGTTCCGAGTTTGAATAATTGGTGGTCTCTATCGATGAAAACGCCTGCTGATGCGACTGCTCCTGCGTGACGTCCACTTCGACAGTCAGTCCATGATGCACGATTTCACGAACATCACCGTCATTTGTCAGAGGTTGTGTCGGCTCTGCCACTGAACCTAAGTGTCCAAAATCAGTAAGCTATGAGGCGTGTCCACTGTAGGTCGAGCATAGCAACTGCTGAGGGCGCGTTCTGGCTTGAAAATACATCCTTGACATTCTTATCCTGGAGGCCACGGGTGTTGTTTGTCTCTGGACCCTTCTCAGACACTATCAAGCTGTTTTCTACCGGACAAGTCTCCTCAAACTCAATATCAAATTCATTGCGAACTGCCGTTGTACTCCCACTCTCAAGACCCTCAGGTCTTGAGAGTGTTGGGAGGTTCCTGGAGTACCATTCTGGGTGGGAATGTTTGCCATCGTGGGGACACATGGTTTAGACGGAATGGGACTAGTCGGGGGTGAAAGGCGTGCTGGAGCAGAAGGGGCTTGGCACGGCTTCCAACGAGAGGTAGGAAAGGCATGTGAGCGCGGTTTAGGTGGAGAAGGTTGATAGCAGAAGTTGATATTCTCAAGGCTGATATTCATTGTTTAAAACGAACTTTAAGAGAATCGAAAATGAGAGATAGAAAATGGAAAGGGAAGTGATGATGGTATGCGAAGGGTTGATAATCTTAGACGGAAAGATAGGATTTGATAGCCCAAAGCACAAACATCATGCAATAGATTCAGGCATAATGGCACACGGCCCACAGACCGCAAAATCCATTGACCTGCATGCTGATCGACCAGAATAAAAACAGTGACCCGGCCATTTACATCTATATATAAGTTATATATAATCATAAGCTCAACTCGGTACAGCCCCATCAATAAGCGAAAAATCCAACAGTAGAGATACGCAACCAAACAACACAGGATCCGCCGGGCACATAATTGCCCTTGAAAGTCAGCCCAGGTCGGGCTACTAGCAGTATGAACAGCTCCCAAACAACACAGGATTGCAACGGAATAGCTCAGCACAATGAATCTCGAATGTAACCAATCAGGCGTATCAGTTGCTCACTTGAGGCAATCAGAAAGCGTGCCCAATGGCCCATCAATTCCAGGCCCTGGCTGGGTGATGCAACAGGAAATCCCAAAAGCCTGTTGGCAGGATTAGCGGCAAAAACGCGGCATTTTTGCCATTGCTGTTCAGATCCGGCTGGCTTTGCAGAGGTAACGCTCGTCGACGCTGGACGATTCGGAGCAAGCACTGCCGCCTACCTGGACACGACCATGGGCCGGCCAGCAGGACTCTGAGTGGCGTTCCTCCGGGTCACAACGCGATGACCGCAGGATCATACCGCGCCAGTAATATCAGTGGCTCATACCATGGAGGCGGTTAATGGATGTCTGACGGTTTCACAGGTGCATGCCGACGGTGAGGAGATGGAGACGGAGCGGTCCTTGTTGTTGTGCGGTCATCTCCGATAGGTGAAGATGGTGGGAATCGGAGCGGTCTGATCCGGTGCGCATGATGGGGAGCTGGAGGCAGCGTCGGCGAGGGAAGCAAAGGAAGTGAGAAGAAGTGGTCATCAAGTGACGCACCCGCGGTCTTATATAGTCGGCGGACGACGACGTGAAGGCGGAGACGGACGGCAGTTTCCCGCGTATAGCGTGTCAGGATAATCCAAATCAGGTATACACTAAACCGCATCGGGTGTGCGACACACCGGCGCTAAACCCGAGCGGGGGAGTTGCCGAAAACGGCCACGGTCTGGTAAATGCGAATTGTACTATCCGGGTTGAAACGGCATGTTTATACCGACTGTTCAAATGCGGTGGAGAGCCTACAAGCTTGGCCGCATAGCACACCTAAACAGGGTACATCAGTAAGACAAAGCTTATCCCTATCTGCAGCCACGGTTATCAGCAGACCAGCTTTGCCCTTCACGATCGCTAAATCTCCTCGAACGCGTCTTGAAGCCGGACCCAAGCACATACTGCTATCGCCTGTTCCGAGCTGTTTCACTTTCCATTGGCGGGAAGAAAAGAAAGAAAAAAAAAGCGATGGGGCGAAATTACAATGCTGGGCTTACGTGCGGAACCAACAGGGACTATTCTCGGCTGTCACATACATTCAGGAGGTACGGCATCGATAATGAACAAGAGGTTTGTGATGATGGGCTTACTTTGCAGTTGGATGCGAGCATCAAGTGTAACCGAACAGAGACATTAGCTGCATTTACATCCAAGTACGAAATTTGGTCATCGTGGCTATAATTCAACCACATCACCTTTGTCGTCAGTCGTCACACCCGGCCAAATCATAATCTACCTTCATGTTTTTTCTTTGAGATGGGCCAAAACCACTTTTTGAAGAGGTCCCTCTCCTTGTATGTGCTTTTAAACCAGCTGTTTCGGAACAGTCAATGCGTCCGAAATACTTGAGGAACGTTAGAAAAGATCAAGAAAGGACAACTTTATCCTGTTAATAATGATGATGTTTTTAGTTTCAAATACCATTTTGAGTCAGCCAATCACACATCGTCCTTCGGCTCCATCATCTCTATAACGTGTATGTATCGTATGATTAAGGCGCCCTCCGCATCAGCATGAATCTCTGACCCCCCCTTCCTCCCAACGGCTCATATTCCATGATCACTTCATACACGTCTTCCCATCCATGCTTGCGGTATAGCGCGTACCCGTCCATCGTGGCCTCCAGGAAGATGCCCACTTGCCGCGCTGCCGCCTGCTCCATTCCCCACCGCAACATCGCCGACGCCACCCCGCGCCCTTGATACTGAGGAAGGGTAGCCAGGAAGTCGAGCACTATCTCATTAGCATCCACCTACTCAATCTAAACGAATTTCCGTGAAATACTCACTGAGATCCCCCTCCACCAAGTGCTCCTTCCGGCATTCCTTCAACTTCGCCTGGAACCCCTCCAACACCCTCCGGTTGGCTCCCTCAGGCAAATTATCCGCGCCCGCAAGCTTCTGGCCAGTTAGGGTCAGCTCCATTGGGCTTGGGGTCCCAGGGATGGTCCAGCGTGAGTAGCCTATTATCGGCTGGCCAGGAGCGTCAGTCTCAATCGCCACGATGACGTGCATCGCCGGGTCGGCCAGCTTCTGTAAGGCGCGTGCCGCTTTGACGGGCAGTACGGTCTTGTCGTCAAGATTCGGGTATGCGCTGCCCCAAAGCTCCTGTCGGTTGAAGCAAGTAACATTGATGTGACCCAGCGTGGGGGCATCGGCCTCTGTGGCATAGCGGAGTGAAAGTCCCATTTTCTCTCATATAAGCCTCTGATAAGACATTAGAAGAAAATAATGAATGCGTAGTTTGATAGTGGGGTAAGAGGTAAGACTGAAGTGGCTGACGGGTAACTAGCGGGGCAGGTGGCATCGGTATAATCCGAGGTTAAGTTGGCTTGTAGAAAAGGGCCTAAATGACCTACCATCTAAACAATGCCTTCTCTGTATAAGTTATCATTTTATGAACCACTTATTTTTTTGTTTTTGACTGATCTGGTATATCAGGCATGTAGGAGCAATCATAATGAGACTAAACCCAGGAATGCATGCTGATTTTTGGCTTCCGGGCTTGGTATGTCTCCATTAATCTCAGTGATAAACCGACATTGCCATGCAAGTAAAGAGTTTATCAATTCCAGAGTCAAGAAGAAAAATGTGTAGAGTGTTTTGCCATTGTCCAGACTGTCGGTAGAGACATCTATGTACCGAGGAGTTCATTTTGTAGAGCCGAGATCGTCTCGTTCTTTTCAAGAAAGCCGATCGGACAATTCCCCTTCAATGGGCATTAATGGTTTCCTTTGGCCACGGAGGCGCATTCAACTTGCCCTTTATGTCATCGGTTTGGTGAATCTTTATCACACAGATTCTGAAAGCTGTGGATTTTCCCATTTCACTCCCTGTTGGCGATTTTAAGTACCGTTGTACCAGGGAGAAGTCAGAGATCGTCTCGGGTGGCAGAGCCATGAGTGATGGAAGACCTAACTTATATTGAACTGGAATAGTTATATTGTTCGCATCACTATATTGACACAAGTTAGACATTTTATTTCCACATAAGAGAAGCACACCATAATACAACGTACCCCTTCGATGCAGAGATGCCCTGGATGACAGTTTACGTTTATTCAAACATTTTCGCTCATCCCCGCTTACTGTTTACAGTGGAAGGCGAAACCATAGCATATCCCATCTGTTTCATGATGAGCAGGTAGATATCTAATTATCTTTTCCAAACCTCATTTCATATCCATTCAGCTCCGAGCAAGTTACTCTCCGATGGAAAGTATGGAACTTGGGAGGGCTCCAGCTCAAAGCTGTTAGATTTCTATCTGGACAACACATAAAATATTATACCTTCTCCTACTTTCTCCCAGAACAGCTGCTTCTTAACCCGTACTATTCTCCAACTTCTCCTGCTTGGTCTGAAAACCTCCTCGTTGATATTTGGGTCGTGATGGGAGCCATTCCGTACCTAAGATCGGTAAGTGACTATGTTCTTTGAAATGCGCCAAAGCAGTTCTCCACAAGGGACTGCAGAGGTATTGACACTTACCAAACAATAGATATCAATCCAAGAACAGCCGCAATGCAGCTGAACACCAGAGCCACGATACCACCCTGAGTGAAACCCTCGGGAAATGGTGGCGGCGCTCTGTTTCCACCGGTCAGATCATAAAAATCCTCAGTATTTCCGGCTGCATTTCCGGCTGTCATAGTACCGCTGGTGTTGCAAACTTGCAAATGGTCCTCAGGGATTGTGATGCTCCGCTAGATGTCGAGGCGTGCCTCGATAAAAGTAGCTACGAGTCCGGAGTCCATGTGCCATTCAATATGGCAGTGGAAAAGCCAGACACCTGGGGCAAATTATCAGTGCATTGCTAATAACCACTAGACGTGTACTCAGCTAGAATGGCTATGAGACTCTGCCTGGATTATCGGCACGGAACCGAAGGACAAAATTTCCCAGTGGCTCGAGGGTATCTCGTCGCATCGGGATAGTCGCAAACGGTGGTGGGTTGCTGGTGTCAAAGTGCCCTGCATTTTCTGGACTCCGGTAAACGAACTGGAAATTGTGTCCGTGGAGGTGGAAAGGGTGTTTCCCATCGTCACCGTTGTTCAGGATAATATCAACCACATCGTTTTTCTGGAGGACATAGGCAAGGCTCTCCGTCCCGTATATGGCCGGGTTTGTCGCGGCTGACCCAGTGGTCAAGACAGAATAGAGGGTAGGAACCTTGGGCATCACATAGGTTTTGTCATTGAAAAAGGCACTACATTGTTGGAGTCCTTAGCTTTCGCTGCTGGGCTATGAGAATTAAGGTAGCCCGGTCTTACTAGTTGGCCCCGTCGCCCAGATTGTCCATTTTCATGTTCAAATTTGCGGTGTAGTCGGCATCGGGAAGGCACTCCATGCCGTCCACGGGTCTGAGGTTGAAATCACCATATGGATCAAAGGAAGAGATCTCGGGGGGCGGGGACTTTTCGGCTTGATCATTGTACATCAGCCAGCCCGTGACGTTGTAGTTTAATGTCGGAGGCAAGCTATCGAATAGCTTCTAGAGATGGCTTCCTTTAAGTAACCAGTCGTCAATTGTCTCTGCGACCGAAGCTATCTCCTACCGTATCCATACTTCCCACCATGGCGTAGTTCTGACTCGTCTCGTTCTTCATTGTCACCAGAACGCTGTAGCGTTGCGCGCTTGTGATATAGATCATATCGGTCTCTGCTGCATCTGTCCAAACCCCGTCCACTTCTACAATCCTCATGGTGTGGCCCTCAATCCAGAAATACTGGCTCGCAAATGCACCCACATTAGCCAGGCGTAGGAGGTAAGTTTTGCCATGTTCAACCGGAATCGTGAGGTCCTGAGTATCATTCATAAGAGCAGAGTTCGGTACGGGCTCTGCGCCAGTAGGATTCGTCACGCTGATAAAGCCTTCTAGAAGGTCCCGAAATTGATCATGATACAAATCCGACAAGTCAGGACAAGCTCATCATCATACTGCCCAGCATAGGGATTTTCTGGGTCAGTGATTACCAGAGCCTGTCGCAACCCCTCGGGGTACTGGCCCCGCGAGTGTGAGTGATACCAGTATGTCCCTGCCTGGTCAACCTGCGCAAAATTAGATCGGTGTGCTACATGCAACAAGAGCACTCACGGTGAAATTGTAGACCATCGTGCCCCCCGGGGGAATATCACATTGAGTGACATGAGGAGGTCCATCCATCTCGTTGGTACCATTTTGATAGAAACCATGCCAATGAATGCTGGTACTCTCATTTCCTAGGCCGTTGTGGACTTTTGCGACGACCCGGTCTCCGCGTGTGAAATTTAGCACGGGGAGAGGCCACTGTCCATTGATTCCTATCACCGGACGCTGCATCATCCCATCAGGATTGGCTCTTATCCAGGTGATGTTCCAGTCGTAATTGATCGTTGCAGCCATGGCCGTGATAATGTGGACAAGGATGCCCGTTAGTAAAAGACCAGTCGCCATGGATAGAAAACACTGCTGGAAAATGACAACGCTATCAACTGAAATTGAATAGAGAATAGCACATCTGCCAAAGTATCCCAGTTCATTGAGAAAAAAAAAAAAAGGCAAGAAAAAAAAGACATATCCGAGTTACCGTAATATCATATCTACAAGCATGTTGATTTGCATGTCTTCCGCTTAGGCCGTGTTCAACGTGCCGTGCGCACAGAGCCCTGTTTCAAGCCGCTACCCACAGATCAAGCAACGGCCAAGAAAGCTTGTGACCTATGGATTATCTTATCTGATGAGTCCCTGCGCTGCCATCGCTTGCAACGAGGTGGACGAAGTGGGACATCGTGTATTTGGCCTGAATTAGTCGAAGAATGCACCGGTGGGCTGGCGGCTGGCACGGAACGGGCGGTGATACTCGCTTAGGGTTATCATGGTCGTGGTTAGCGAGCAGAATTGCCAAATGTCCATCAGATAATAATCAGATCTTCGTTTATCAATCAAAGTCGCCGCTGTCCCGGTTGAATTCCAGTCTGCAGTGCTATCTCTACCTAGGCAGACACGAGTGATTTTGTCCACGATGAGCAGTGGCGTGTTTGCGGTCCCCGGTATGGCTCAACTTACCTTCCCCCCTCCTGCCTTCCCTTCTCATTATCAATGCGCTGGTAGGTTTCCAGAGAACTAGAGCATATCAGCTGACTTCCTTGCACTAGTTTTCTTCATTTGCTTTCGCGAATGCATCGAAACAAGCATCATCGTTGCGGTCTTGTTTTCCTTCTTACACCAAGCCCTCGGCTCAGACCGTAAGGCCGGGATCCGGAAGAGACTCGTCCGCCAGGTAGAGCCACTCTTTCCCGCTCAAAACCCCCTCTCAATGGCCTGTTGAATTATCAACAAAGTCTCTGACATCGCCCTTTCAAATTCCATCCAGGTATGGTTGGGAATTGCGCTAGGGTTGTTTATTTGCCTTTGTATTGGAGGCGGCATGATCGGGGCCTGCTACAGCTATGGAAAAGATTATTTCGCTAGCGCAGAATTTCTGTGGGAGGGTATATTTGCCCTAGTGGCCAGTGTTATAATTACAGTCATGGGAGCTGCGCTCCTTCGTGTCAACAAGCTGCAGGAGAAATGGCGCGTGAAGCTGGTGCGAGCCCTCACAGAGGAACATTGGGCCGGAGTAACATTTAAGGACCGATGCAAGCGATGGCTGCAGCAATACTTCATGTTTGTGGTACATTCATCACAGTTCTCCGTGAAGGCATCGAAGCTGTGGTATCCATTGGAGGCGTCAGTCTGAGCTTCCCGGCATCTGCCTTCCCGTTACCGGTAATCACTGGCCTTCTGGCTGGTGCCCTGGTGGGATATATCATCTATCGGTAAGTCTCTATCCTCCATCAGATTAGATAATTAATGAGAACAAGCGGCTGATTAATTCTTCCGATCATGACAGAGGCGGAAACCAGACGTCGCTCCAGATCTTCCTCGTTATTTCAACCTGCCTACTCTACCTGGTTGCTGCAGGACTCTGCACTCGCGGGGTCTGGTACTTGGAGAATAACACTTGGAATAACCTGGTGGGTGGTGAAGCAGCGGAGATGGGGGCTGGGCCTGGGTCTTACGATATTCGGCAGAGTGTATGGCATGTGAATTGCTGCAGCCCCTTGCAAGGCGGTGGTGGTGGATGGGGAATATTCAATGCCATCCTGGGCTGGACCAATTCCGCTACCTATGGTTCTGTTCTCTCATATAATTTTTATTGGCTGGTGGTGATTCTCTGGTTTGTGTTGATGCGGTACAAGGAAAACCATGGCCACTTCCCTCTACTTGGCAGTTCGCAAAATCAATCATCCAGCTGCGATGCTCCTGGCCCTGACATTACAGAGTGCACTGGTGGCATGGCAATCTTCGGTGAAAACAAAGCAATGGATCCAATGGCCCCACGGCTGCATGTCGCTAGTGTCTGAAGTTTCTAAAAGAGAAGGGTTCCATGTCTGCAATGGAGTTTCCATTTTGTTAGCGTGTTGCGCTATTATATCCCTTTTTAGCACTTAGTCTCATCTAGATCAATCTAAGTTAGGCCATATGCCAACATTCGCACAATTTCACTACTCGCTTTGGGTGTTGTAAAAAGCAGTAAAAGTAAGCGTATTGACTTTTTAGTGGCATTCAAATTGTTTCTACAGAATATGTTACAATATCTAGATCTCATAATTGGCATTTTTGTCCTTTCAATTGTTGATCTCGTTTCCGAGTTTACCAAATTCTCAACTTTTCTGCGCAAGGTAGTCCTCGAGAATAGAATCCGAGATTTTCAAGGCCATACCGTAAAAGACCGTCATAACATGCGAAGACATCTGTGCTGGAGGAATAGAACCATCAATGACTCGAAGCCCCTGCACTTCATATACCCGAGCCGCAGAGTCCACCACCCCTCCCATCTCTTTTGGCATCATGGAGCAAGTGCTGATACCGTGATAGTTGGGCCGGAACGTCTGTTGGACATACGCCGACCAATCCTGTACAGTAGCATTATATGGGAGGTTGAACCCGGGTACTTGTTCTCCAGCAAAGTATTGTTTCATTTCCCCACTATTGCTCAGGTTTCGTGCCAATTGCGTTGCCACAGCTTGGGCTAGAACATCCAGTTCATTCTGGTAGTACCGTGGATTGTATGCGCGACGACCGAGGTAAGGGTCTGCATCCAGGATATGCACGTAACCTCTGGTAAAGGGAATGAGATCCCAGATATCGAAGTGGATTTTGCCGCTTGTATCCAGGAAGAATTCAACATAAGCGATATCCTTGTTGATAAGCCAGTCCCGGTAGTTTTCATATTGGCTCATAAGGGCCGTGACATTATGAAAGCCACCACCAGCAACAGTCTCCTCGGCCCATTGTTGGAGTTTCATATTCAGTAGATTAATTCCGACGGATGCGAGATCTCCAAGCGTTTCATTGAAAGTGGCAAAATAGACTGCCTGACCTTGACCAGCCCCAGAAGCAGTAATAGCAGACCTGACGGTTGTAGTGGTTTGGTCTTGCAGGTTCAAACCTACAGGGAGGTCGATAATCTGCTGAATGCCAGCTGTATCAAGGACTGACTTCAGACCAATTCCAGACCATTCCAAGATCAGAGGAGAGACCGCCGAGCCCGCTGCCAACAACACTTCATGTTTCGCATACGCCTTAAAGGTAAACTGCTTTTGAACACCGTACTCCACGCCAACAGCCTTGGGGACAGTGTTGGTCTCATTGAGGAGGACCTTCCCAACCAGCTGTCCGGTTAATATTTTCAGGTTAAGCCGTCGGTAATTAGGGAGCAGCCATCCGCGGGCCGCGTCCGAGCGGACTTGTTCTGCGTCAACCGAATTCAAGATCATGGAAACACCATGCGGGTCGCCGCAACAAAAGTCATGCCGAGCGGGAACACCGTGTGACTTGACAGTTTCCATGAGAGCGTTTATCATTGGGCTAAACTTCTCGCCAGTATTTCGAGCGCCAGTATGGACGGGTCCATTCAAGCCATGACATAAAGGATCGAAAAAAGTGGCCGGTAGTGACCTCCGCTGGGCTCGGCGGACGGGCTGCCTCGGCTTGGTGCATGTAAAAGGTGAGATTCTCCCAATTCCATCCGTCATTCCCATAGACCGATTCCCAGGAATCAATTTGGCTCTTGTGCGGACGAGTCCAAGAGGCTCCGTTAATCAAGGTTGATCCTCCGAGGCCTTTGCCGGAATGGGCTATACCGGAGAGATTATTGGCGGCTTGTGGTGTAGTTTTATAAGCGTAATCAACAGAAGTATCGAAAATATCGCCGTAGGTGTTCACATCTTCGATGATTGGGCCCCGGTTGGATTCGTAGTAGCCTCCCTCGACCACAAGAACGGAGATATTAGGGTTTTCTGTGAGCCGAGCAGCAGCGGTCAAGCCGGTCAAACCACCCCCGGCAATGATATAGTCAAATTGTTTGTCGGCCACTTCTCGGGGATCGCTCAGGAGACTGGACTGTATATCAATTGGTGCATGTTTATGTGTCGTCTGCGCTAATGCGACAGACAAAATTGCAGCCTCAACAAACGCAATCTTCATGTCTAGAGGAGGCAAGGTAGAGAGGAGAAGGAGTTTTGTGTATAAATTTTTCTAACTAGGAAGAGAAACAACTGAATTCATCAATGACCGGTGCCCTCGTCCCGTTATAAATATCCCACATGACACCAGGGCACGGGATGCATCGAGATACACATTACAATTACATGGCAGTCAATCATGGTGATAGACCCTTGGCATTCAATGGTCTTCCTTATTTCCCGCATAAAAGCTCAATTCTGGTCCAGTAATTCCGCACAACCGATATTGCAATGAACGGAACCAGATACTTCTTCCATGGATGAGGTTTTCTGGAGAACCCCGGAGACCAGAGTCTACATCCAGCAACGCCTTGACCATCGACGCTTGTCATAGATCAGCACGCGCAAAATTGAGTTGATATATTAGGGACGGAATCATATCAATCAGCTGCTTCTGTCAGACCAGTAGCTCGTTCAGGAATAAAGCACGAGTGACTAAGCGATCGGACCGGGGCATCTTCGCATGGTGGCCGATTGATAGCCCGAGCCAAGGTGTTGATTCCTTTTTGTGTCGGTTGGTGCTGGATCATAGGACCACTCATGGCTTATTTGGACATGCCGGTTAGCGGTCGTCGGGATGCCAATGGAGATAATCTTTATCATTGAAGCCGTTGCATAGGGGTTCCAGGGACTGATAGCCAATTGAGATTCAGCAACGGATCTATTATGCTAAGGACTTATTTTATTTAACGTTATTTATTTATTATCATGTCAATCTAAAGACACATGTGGTAGTGTCACTGGACCTACAATTTCTGACTGGAGACCCACTAGTTGGTAGAAAGTCTTACATCAACCCTAGTTGCTTAGCCAAATTTTATTCTCCAGAAATTTTCACGAGGGACCGGTGATCGACGTCGCATGCCGCGTAGGAAAAAATAAGTTCGCGGCACCGGAAGAGAATTTTGAAACTGGCGTTTAGGCACCGCACGATATCGGAGAAGTCATAGAAATTCTCAGCGTCACGCTATTCGGCACCTGAAAAATTTGTGTCCTGATCTGTCAAATTTTTCTATAGATCCCACGACTGTCCGTTCGTGCGTGGCTTGTCATCCCACCAGCATAGATAGGATCTGCATGCACCATCGATTCATTCCGAGTCATAATAATGTATCCGGATCCGGTCCCCGGTGGCTTTCGGCATCATGTTATCGCATTACAATTATCAATTCGTGAACACAAAAAGGAGAGGCCCAAAAAAGGTGGGGAGGGAGGGGGTGTATGTATACACTATCCTGGTCAAATAGGCCGTCATCAAGTACAGAATTCTATGTTGTCTAGCAATATCATAGAATGACATGAGCTCCCTCCTCACGGCCGAAGTAACGTTAGATGAAGATAGATAAGATTCGTATCATCTTATCAATCGGCATCAAATATCCTATCCCGTGGATGACGTGCGCGTGGTGTGTGTCCATGCTATTATTTCAATTAACCCGTGTCCGAAGACGGCATGTCTTACTATGACGCCGGCCAAGACCGTACTGATCGGTATGAGTGGAATAGAAACTTCAAAGTGGGCAAGAACGGGGCGACAATTATGTGGATGTCAAAGGAGATGGGAGTCTCACCGGCCAAAGAACCGAGAGCCCACCTTGGGAAAGGCGGATACATCTCCGTATTTAACTGGCCAAGTCTTCGTAGTGAGCTGCGCACAAAGTTTTCTTAAGTTCAGGCTACCCTTGAAACACTCTGGCCGTGATTTCACCAAACGCAAGGTAACTTGTCCGATTCCCCCATTGCTGAGTCGTGGGCTAACCATGAGCACCCATAGACACTCCCGAAAATGGTTGGCTTGAAGCTACCTCTCTTGCTTGTGCTGCTACACGCAGTGTTCGGCTCCGCCTACCGATGGTTTAACTGGCAATTCGAGGTCACTTGCGAGTCTGACGGATACATTGCCCCTGAGGATGAGTCCGCCGCTGCCTTATTCCTCAAGGACCAGTATGCGAGAGGCTCCCTTATCAAAGTGGTAGGCAATGGCCACGGATTTGGGAACCTTACTACATGCGTCGACACCTCCCACACCAAGAAGCCGTCGTACATTGTTTCCCTTACCAACTTGAAGCACCTGGACATCAACAGGGAGGACATGACGGTCACTTTTGGTGCTGGCTGGGATGTGTATGACCTGATTCAGGAACTCAAGGCCAATGGACTGTCGTTCGACAATCTTGGCGTAGAGCAGGTCCAGAACTTCATTGGCGCTGTCTCTACAGGAACACACGGAACTGGATCCCTTGTCGGCAATATGGCAACACAGGTGGTGGGTTTGCGTGTTTTGGATTCGCAGGGCTCCCTTCGTATTATCAACCAGACAACCAGTTCTGAGGAGCTCAAGGCCTTCCGAATCAGCCTTGGTGCCCTTGGCCTGATCACTGAGATGACTATCAAAGTGCACCCGACATATCTCGTGAAGAAGACCACTCGGGTCTTGAATGCCACTACCGACTATGCCCAGATGTACAAGGAAATTGCTCAACTATACAAGGAACATGATCGAATGACAGTCTGGGGTCCGCACTTTGACTGGGATAGCAAGGCACAGGATTGGGCTATTGAGCCTACCTACTTTGCCTCTTGGTGGGAGCCGACCAACTACACAGGTGTCCGAAACTGCACGCTCAACTATTGCGCCAATGGCTGCGGTGACTGCAAGAAGAATTATATCTGCTATGATGAAGTCTCTGATGCTGTCTCCTGTGGCCCGGAGGGTGTGTGTACCCATCAATTCTATGCTGAGATCGAACACTTTTTCCCTGCCGAGTATCTTCTGGAAGCCGCCACCAACTATACCCTGTTCCAACAAAGCCAGACCCCTCGAATGAAGGCCCCTTACAACGACCAAATGGTCTTTCAATTCCGCATGGTCAGGGGAGATGATGCGTATCTCTCCCCGGCCAATACCTATAACCTTGGACCTGAGAGCAGCGGGGTGTTTGGCGTTCTTGAGATTGACTGGATGCAAGAATACAACAACTTTACCACCCTATGGCAGAACCAAGAGTTGGCTGAAGAGTTTCTTCCTCGATTCGGTGAAGCGTATAATGTTCGCTCCCATTGGAACAAGATGTCTCCGGCGAACTCCACCTACATCCTTGAGAAGTTCCCAAAGCTACCCGAGTTCTTGGCTATTCAGGAGCGACAGGATCCCAAGTGCCAGTTTGTCAATGGCTTTTTGGTTCAACAGCTTGGTATCACCCGCTGCTCCGATTATCTGTCTATGTAAGGTTTTTCTACTGAAATTAGAAATTACATGTATTCTAGATGACAGTGAATGTTGTATCAATATGAGACTATGCAAAAGGAATAATCGTGAAGAACTAGGCTTAAGTACATGAATGAGAATCCTTAATATCCTACCTGGTATTCCCAAAAACACACGGGCAAGGAATTTATTTACCCGTAATCAAACTTTCTTAGACCTTTCCCAAAAGGCCATTTACCCCATGATCATTGTCCAAGCGACTTAGGCTGTTTCTGTATTCACGCACATATGGCCCTTGGCCCTAACTATATATATACACTACCACAGAGGAATAGCAGCAGGGGGGATAGTAGTACAATCGCGGATGGCAGGACAGTGAGATTATAGCCCTTTTGAACGCCGCATCTTGTAGCGATGCGCCCATAAAGCCTGATCTGACAGGGAACAACGTATCTCGAGGCTAAATAGAATCTCTAGCTTGCAGTTACTACTAGTAAATCTCACATGATTATGCACTGCCTCTCCATATATGGATTCATGGCTTCTCTGTACGCTTCCGGTGATGTCATGCTCTCAAAGACTAAAGAGAAGTTAGAGGACTCAATAGCAACAGAGATCAACTTGGGAGGCAACTCACACTCCCTTTTAGCCTGCTTACTCTCGGCCGTCTCATACCACAACCTCAATAGCCACGAAGCAACCAGTGCGTCCCTCAACTCCCGCGGCATCCTCCTCGTAACAGATAATCTACACGTGCCGTCCTCTATCCCTTCAACAGCCACCTGCCCGCCATTGGAATCGTTCCACCTATAGCTGGAACCTAAATGGCGCCCGAGTTTCCAGTTTGCAATCGGGTGGGTCTCGAACAATACTGTAACCTTGTCAAACAATGGTTTATCCGAGGCGGTTCGCCCTGCGCTCAACATTGCCTTGAAGGAGGGTCTTTGAAACCGCGTCTCTAAGCTCTCGAGGCGGATATTGCCCACCACCTCGGGCGTCGCAGAAGTGATATAATACTGAGCAGGTATATCGGTGCGGTATTGTGCATGCGCAGGGTGTACGAGGCTGAAAAGACGGCGATGGCGCATTTGCGGCATGTCACTACTTAGCTCAGGTATGGATACATTGCCCTCGACTCTTTCGAAGGCCACGGACGAGTCCTTGTTGGGGATTGCCCTGATGTCACTGGTTACATTGTAAAGAAGAGTTGAAGGTTCAGGTGCAGCCCCAGCAAGGACAGATTGACCCGACAGAAAGAGGACGGCGGGCTCAAGGACGTATTGTTTAGTTGTTCTCTCGAGCGATTCGGAGGCCGGATCCATTGTCTCGGGATTTGTTTGTCCGACGATTATGTGCTGGGAGGTCCACAAATGATATATGGTTGTCAAGGGCTGTAATAGAGTGCAGGGGAAACACCAGGGATACCCAGGTTGGCAATCATGTTATCGTTCAAATGTAAATGATATAAGGTTCATCTGCCTCAACAGTCAAGAGGGACAAAGAACCATTGTATGGGGCATTCTCTCCTTATGTGAGCCTTTTAACTAACTTACGCCAAGCCAGTTAATCAGCTTTGACCCTTTGAGTGGTCGGCGGCTGTTCCGCGGCCAAGCGTGGCTGTGAATGTGCATCCGGGCTGGGGCGGGCGCACCCCGCCCACGGTCTGGTAAATGCGAGTTTGTACATGCCACTATAAATACCGCCTATAAATTCTGCCTTGTTAATACCTTGTATACGTCCCCTCTGCGGCAACACGGTGAGACATGGTTTCTGATAGTCTGATTAAGACTCTCCTCTAGCATATGTCACGCCTCCTGTGCTGCTCTAATTAATAGTTGTTTAGATGACTGTGCTAGATGCATGTTCTAATTCCGGGTATAATTCATAAATCGTTTGCTTCATTAGAAACCATAGATTCTCGATTGGGTTCAAATCAGGAGAATGGGGTGGCCAAACCATCACCTCTATGCCCAGTTCTTCTAGAGTATTTTGAACAACATGCGCTGTATGAACAGGGGCATTATCATACATAAAGATGTCTCCAGGTCGAAGAAAATCTGGCAAGAAAAACCGATATAAATTCTCGATTATTGAGCCTGTGATCCCACCACGTTGAGACTCTGGATCACCATCAAGAGGGACAAGACCACTACGTGCTCTTTCCCCCAAAGCTGCCCAGAACATCTGTTTAAGACCCTTCCCACAAGGCTTAACATGGACATTTCCATCTAGAAGTTGATCCCGGGCCGTGTAAATGTCCGGTCTGGTTTCATGCCAACACCTTTCTCAACAGTACACTCACCTCTCCATTTGACCCGTGCTCAATCTGCAGGCGTGAAAGGCTCATATCTCTGGGCCCAAGCAAAGGCATTGGACAGCATTATCGACCTCAATCAGGTCAGCGTACTTGATGTGGGGATTCTGCAAAGAAAGCTCATAAACATGGTCTCGTTGGTCCTTGTGAGCTGATGCCTGAACGTGGCAGGGACTTGTTGTCTTGTTGTCGGCTTTCCATCTTGATGGCATCCCGAATGGTGCTAATAAGGACTTCTGGGTGCTTGGAGTGGATCCTTTTATAACCCCTTCTAATGGAATGAAGCTCATAGATCCTGGGCCGCATCTGAGGGGTCAGTTCCCTCCTGGTCGGCGTCATGGCGCCCCTATGACGATCAGGATGCGACTGGGTGACATCTACTACTATTCTACTACAAGTCGGAGGTGGGTGGAGGTTGAGGTGGTCAATTAGGCGGCAAAAAGGGGATGCAGACATTTATTGCATACCTGTCGGAATATAGAGGTTCCTTACCGAACAATACCAACTGATGCCTGATTGATGCCTCACTGATATCATATGGCGCAATCAGCTTATTCACTCCTTTGCCATTATTGCTATTAGAACCGCACATTCGCTTAGGATACTCTGTTAGGTAGTCTATGGCCTTATTTAGGATCCTAGATAGCTTCATTTGCAAGAATCAGAGACCTCAACCATATACGCTTGATACGTAGTTATTTTCGACCCTGACTAAGCCGTGATTCCGACAATAACTACCACTGTATTATTATTTAATCAAGTTTATTGTCCATACCGAGCTCTAGAGCTATGACAGACCATATTCGTGGACTTGAGGCCGATAGCTATCTGCAGTCTCTTATCCCTATGAGTTCCTGAGGCACTAGCCCCCTCCTATATTCTTTCTGAACCTTTTCCTCGCCCCAAGCCGCCTGTATGCGCAGGGCTTTTGAGCAGAGTGCTCTCCTTGTGTTTCAGAGCAGGGGGTGTGGCCTAAGCTGAGATTCAGCTTAGGCTACCCTCCCTGTTACTCTTCTCCTGTGTTGATCGCCTTCTCTAGTCCTTCCAGTCCCCATTCGTCATCTCTTCGGGCCCTTTCCGCTATCCGCTGTGGGTGCGCTGTCACGGGCTCGGAATAGTAGATAATGACGAATTGAATTCCTATCTAAACAATTGTAGCCATCGACGAGAATATCGAATCTGAAGAAGAAAAGAAAAGAAGAGATGAGTCTATTTACAGGGAGAAGTCTTATATGGTTGTGTGTGGCTTCGCTTGGCAGCTGTTTGTCTTGATTGCTTTCATGGCATCTTTTGCCATGTTGACGGTGAATGCCAATAAGGACACTGAGCTGAGCTGAGCCGTCACCAAGACCAAGATCTTCAGTGGACATGCAAAGCTCCCCAACCATGAGGTCTTTGATACAGAGGCTAGAGCAGCCCTGCTAGGCCTACAGGCAGCCCTTAAGGATCCCAAAACCCAGCACTCCACAAACAGATATATCTGCCTGGGCAACCTGGAAGCAGTACAGCAACTCCGTGGCCAACCCAAAGGATCAAAGTCAATCGATTTTCATGAACTTGTCACAACCTGGCTTCTCTTGTATCGTTCCTAAGGTTCTAGTTAGTTGTATTTTGAGACTGAACACTTACCCTAAGTGTTCCCCAATGTGTCTGTATGCTCAATGCCCCTCTGGGTCCGGTTTGTGGTGCTTCGATGGGTAGATCGCTCCCTCCAGGCTCCGTGTATAATCAACAGGTAGAATCGATAAAAGTAACGAATAGAGAAACAGGGTCAACTGAGTACGTATACTGGGTTGTTGGCTAAGTGCGGACGAGTCAGAAACTAGAATGTAACCAATGCTTGATTGACTGGATTGATCGCGAAGAACTAAGCTAAGTACATGAATGAGCGTCCTTATATATCTTTGGTCCGTATACCAATTTGGACTACCATCCTGATGGTAGTTATCATGGTAGTCGTATACCATAGTAGTAGTAGTAGTAGTAGTAGTAGTAGTAGTTGCTATTTGTTGAAACCCAGGGTGTAGTGGATATATGGCTCAACCAATAGAGTCGCAAAAAGAGGTCTGAATTGCTATATAGCTCCTATCTGGCACTTTATGAGGGGCAAGCTGACTAATACAAAACAATCGGCAGTCTAAATATTCCGTCTCCGAGTACTGGATTCCAACACTATTTTACGTCGGAAATTCGATCACGTGTCAGCTAAGATCACGTGCCGCGGTGGTCCCGGAACGGAACATACGACGGGCGGATCGAAACCGCCTATCTGGTAGCTAAGCTAATTCTAACATACACATTGACGAAGACTCCCTCGCAGGAGCTCGCTGAAAGAAAACTCTTGGCCTGTTAAAACGACAGTATACATTCAGAGGGAGGAGGTGGGAGAGAGAGGTGAAGAGGGAGAGGAAGGGAGATTTATTTTTTTTTGGGGGGTTGGTGAGTTTGAGACCAGTGTACTGGGCATATTGTTTTGTAAAAGTGAGACCTCTGCAACCATTCATGGAGATCCCTTGTTCCTGACTTGGAGCGCAGAATCTCATCCACCTGCCGGTCACCCCATGGCTGTGGGGAGGCCTTGTGGCCTTTTCGACAGTAGTAGAAATGGTGGGGGGTCTTTGGGCGTCCACAGGAGCACTCCAACTTGGCGTCTTCATGCCTGAAGCGCTCATGATACTGTGAGAAATCCCCATGGCCCGACCGGGCAGCAAGGAGACGACCGAGGGTAGTTCTGGGAAGGGATAGTTCATGGGGTCGTTTATCCAGGCTGATGGAGAGATCCCGATATTGTTGTGGCGCATTCTCAATCCAGTACAATTGAAATCGTCGCCAGAAGATCTCCTTCAGAGTTCGGTGGGCCCAGGCATACCTCGCCGGAGGGGCATTGGTCTGTGGGATCAGTCTGGCACCTTTCTTTGCTTGTTCATCAGCCAGTTCATTCCCTGTGATGCCAGCGTGACCGGGGATCCAGTGGACGTGGACTTGTCCAGGCTGAATGGCCTGGCATCGTGAGGACCGGGTGGGCCAGGCGTTTGCAATTCCTTGGAAGCCTAAGATGGTGTGCTGACTGGAGCCTCTGGGGGAGCCCTGTAGCTGCTGTGCCACTTCCTGGTTATCGAGGAGGACATACAGATTCTGTGCATAGGGGGCCTGGGCACTATCACAGGCGGCCTTTAGCCCTTCATATGCCGCAGTGGCCTCTGCATCAAAAACTTCATGCCTGGGGAGGCAGAGATGGCCGCAGGTGGACTCCTTCTTCCAAGCATCCCAGTGTCCATACCATCCTGCACCAGCCACAGCATCAGAGTTGCTTAAGCGGCCGCCGTCGGTGAAGAGGAACATGGAGAGTGGAGGGCGTGTATCAGCCCACTGTTGAAAGGTCTCACCTGCCCTGTCTCGGGTGGGGCATATATTTTGGATAGTTTCGGGGATCGCTGCCTGCCAGGGGGGATATAACAGAGGGTCAGTCTGTTCTATCCCCTGTAGCCATGGCAAGTGATTATGGGTTAGGCGTGTGTTCACAGTAAAGGGTCGTGTTCGGAATAAGCGCCTGTGAACTGGATGGCGGTTATCCAGTCTGGCAACACGCAGTCTGGCAGAGGCACGTTTCTGGTCAAGGATGATCTCCATTGGGGGAATGGCAGTTTCTCGATGGATGGATGGAGTAGGGGTGGTTCGGTATACTGGTATGGTGGCTCTGAGAGCGTCTCTGAGTACCCGGTCAAGGTGAGAGAGGGCGGAGTCGACTCGATTTGAGACAAAGCCTTGGTTCCTGGGTTTGGGCCTGTTTCGGCCTGGCCACCATGCTTCAGCCCCATAGCAAAGGACTGAGATGACGCAGGCAACTGTAGCTTGTCGCAGCAGGTATGCCCTAGTCCCTCTGACTGTATTGGCTAAAGATCTGACCCCAGCAGCTGTCTGTTTAGCTTTTGCAGCCAGAGTCCTGCAGTGCTTGCTGAAGCCCAGCCTCCGATCAAACCAGATGCCTAGCCAACGCGTTGCACCGCCAGGAGGCGGAGGTGTGACTGTATGAGAGCCCTGAGAGGTGCGGAGGGAGCATGTGGGGTTGGAATGATTGTTCGCACGTGTGAAGTGCTGGAGTTCAGTTTTATTGAAGTCGAATGTGAGGCCTTCTCTAGCTCCCCATTGTCTGAGCTCCTCAGTGCAACGCTGGAGTGCTGTACAGTTTTCCTCCAAGGAGGGGGAGGCCACTAGTTGGCATATATCATCAGCATATCCAAAGCGGCCGCGTCGGGTGGAAAGAGAGCCTTGTTTGAAGATGGGCTCAATGAATAGCATAAAAAGGATTGGGGATACTGGGGAGCCTTGTGGGAGACCTGCCGGAACCTGATATGTCCGGCTTGAGTGGTTCCCTAGCCGGAGACTGGCAGTTCGTCCTTGGGTGAAGCTAGCTACCCATTGGACCATATTTGTGGGCCACCCCTGCTCTTGGAGCCGCCTAATCAGTCGTCCTGGTAGGACAGCATCAAAGGCGCCTTGCACATCCAAAGTGAGCATGGAGGCTTTCAGACCTCGTGACCATGCTTCCTCGACATCGTGGATCAAAGCTGCAGCTAGGTCTGTTGCAGAACGCAGTGGGAGAGCTCCAAATTGCTGAGGATGGAGGACTTTATATTTGATAGCAATCCATGCCATTCTGTGTGCAATCAGGCGCTCAAGTCCCTTTCCCAGAACTGACAGAAGAGCAATGAGCCTGTAGGCCCGGGGAGAGCTTCGGTCCCTCTTCCCTGGCTTTGGAATGGCTACAAGCGAGGCATCCCGGAATGGAGTAGGATGCCAGCCCTGATCCAGGCAGTGTCGATACAGTGTTGAGATGGAGGGGCCTAGGGAGGGCCATGCCTTCCTAAGGATAGAGGTGGTCACACCATCTTTTCCTGGAGTGCTGTTCTTGGGTCTGGCAACTGCAGTATAGATCTCTTTCTCTGTGGTGAAAGGGAAAGGCAGTTTGGGATTGTTGATAGGCTCCAAATTGACCTCTACATCCTGTGAGCATGAGGCCTTTTGTAGGAGAGCCCGAACCAAGTAATTTGCTTTGTCGTCCGTAGAGGAATGAAGTCGGTCTCCCTCTTTTAAAGGGGAGATGGGTAAAGTTCCTTCAGTTCTGTTCCACTTTACCGCATTGAATACATCCTTGGGTTCTTCGAATTCATCAACTTTTGAACGCCAGAACTGGCGTTTGCTGTGCCGAACAACACGGCGGAGGGTCTGTTTGGCATCCTTGATGCCTTCTGGGGTGGACATTGGGTCTCGTACAGTCCTGCGGAGTGTCCTGACTACACTGGAGCAGTCCTGGTTCCACCATTTGTGGCCGCAGCGCCGGGGATATACTCGCTTGGTTGAGGCCTCCAGAGAGGTGGAGATTGCCTGGGTGATGCTAAGTGCAAGCTCATCCAGTTGGGAGGAAGAAGGGCAAGGGGGAAGAGTAGATGTTGTTCCATCCACGTGTCTTTTTTCCCCTTGTAATGTCTCCTGAAATAATTTGTCGTTGAGGGTAGACCAGCGGAATGGCGGAATATCCCAGGGTAGGTTATTCATGCCCCATTGGATAGTTGTGAGGATGGGCTCATGGTCTGCAAGGGGTGGGAGGTCTGCAGCGACTTCTGAGGATATCCCAAGGCTGAGCAGAGTGCTATTGGCCCAAGATAGGTCGATCATGTTTTGTCCTCGAGTTCGTGAGTCTGGTGGGAGTGTTAGGGTGAGGTCTTGGGCTTCTGTCCAAGATAGGAAGGGTTCTGCTCTTGGAGAGGGTCGGGCAGAGGACTGCCATATAGGGTGTTTAAGATTGAAGTCTCCAGCTATTAAGCAGGGGGTAGATGGGGTTGTCTGTGTCATGAGAGACTCCAAACCTTGACCCTCATCAACTGCTCCACGGGGAGCGTTATAGATGTTGACCAGGCAAGCTGTCTTCCGGGGGGTGTTGATTTGGATGGCTAGGATGTCCCTGGATGGTGGTCCAAAAGGGACTAGTTCCGCTTTCAGGTGTGGGTGTTTCTGAATGTATGTGAGGACTCGGGGTCTAGCTGACCAATCTTCAATTGGGGCGAGTTGGTGGAAGGATGGGTGGTGTTTAGATATTCGACGGGAGTGGTCTGTGAAGATCCAGGGCTCCTGAATTAGTACTGCATGACAGTTGTTTTCAAAAGCCAGTTGGAGCGCGGTTTCATGCGCTTCCCAGTTTCGGCCAACATTAAGTTGGAGGATCTGTAGATGGGATAGCCTATCTAACATGAATGAGGCTGTTCTCTTGTAGGTGAGGAGCCCCAAGTTTCTGGAAGCTCATTTGTAGCTGTCTGGTCTTGGAGCATATGTTGACGTGCACCCGCTTTTCTGACTGCAATGACTTGTGATCTGGATAGCCGCTGTATGACTCCCTGTTGTATGGTAGGTCTGGTGGGGCAGTTAGAGTGGTCTGCTGGGAACGGTCCACAGCAGTTGGTACAGCATGGGTCTGAGGTCTTGGCTTCATCGTTGGGGGAGGGATGGGTCTCTTCAGTGTGGTCTCTTTTGCTGCAAATGCGGCATCTGGGAGTGCGGGTGCAGGTCCGGGGGTTATGGTAGTCCCAGCAACGTGTGCATTGTTCTATGCGGGTTCGGGAGGGCTTCCGCTTAATCTGTACATTCTTGCCATAGAGGTGAACCCACTTAGGGACTATCTGGGCCTGGTTCTCTGGGACAGCCATGATAAGGGTGCCAGAGGGCGGGTTCTTTATTGATCGGTAGAACTTCAGAGGGGAGAGGCCTGTCTGGAGCTTGAATTCCTCTAGGGCCATGCATTCAGTTATGGA
>JAMAHJ010000083.1:0-45846 GCA_023627475.1 Aspergillus sp. S3505 | reverse complement strand
CTGATTGAGTGCTTAATCTACAATATGTGCGCACACATCGACTATAAGAATCTCCTGACCTCGCTACTCGGGTCAACCATTTATCCGATCAATCCTTATCACATCACTCGCCATACTATCGATTCTTCCTTTCTCCAACGAGTTCTTTTGTACATATCTATACATTAGATAGCAAGGCTTCGGCCCATTACAGAAAATCCGTCAAACTCAAACAGTGCACGGCCACGCCGTGACAGCTAAAGCAGAACTTTTTTTGCCAGTCTCAAGCTCCTTCACCTGCTTTTTCAACTGGCGACGCTTCCTACGCACAGAAGCTTCCTCACCAGCAATATTTTCCAATTGCTCATGTGACAGGTTGTAGACCCATAAGGGTGAAAACAATGTCATTGGAGCTGCCGGCCCGGTGACTAAAAAGAAGTCTGCCGCTTGCATGCACATATTGTCAATGAACCTTTTCCTAGCGACCTTGTAATAAGATTTCAATATATTGTGGATGTCTTGCACAGTCTGTTGCAAGTTGGTCATATGGTGAATTTGGGTAAGATCAGAAACTCGAACACATTCTGCACTTGAACCATTCGCATATTCCATGGAAATTGAAGACCTCTTTACTGCAGATGAGATGCGCGCCTGATGACTGAAATGAATGTTAGCTACTCATTATTGATAGTAGGTATTTGACTGACCATTTTTGCAAGTTACTATTCAGGTAATGATTTTGCGTCATTGGTGTCCCTTCCCTTTCAATTCGAAGAAGAAAATCCGTCGTTAAAAGACCTCGGTATTTGTCCAAAAGATTGTCCAACGGAAATGACAGGATGTTTTGACCTAATCTCTGATCCCCGCAGGATATGTTCAAGGCCTTACTCGTGAATGTGTGAACCATAGATATGATATCGCAAATGTAGCCCTCGGCCAGAGATGGCCATTTTGCGGAATGTTTCTTCAGTATGCTTGAAAGTAGACGAATTGAACGTTCCTATCTCGAAACCACGGGACTCCTTATAGATATTTTCGATCCAAGTGAGAATGCCTTGTGACTGGAAATTTCGAATTTCGATGCAGTCATAGGATGTCCTCGATATCGCTGCAGCTATTCAACTTCCTGCTGGGGAAAGAAATGCCCTCTTCTTCTTCGTCTTTTACTTCATCATCATCATCATCCGTGGCACCGGCAAGTGGGGGGACAGAGCTCGTTAGGGAAGCCACTGCGATGTTTCCTTGACCGTCTGAGTCATTGTCATGACCATGTGACATGAAGCCATAAACGTGCCCCTGAGCAGCAAAGTCATCGGAAAACTGTGCGTTGCGATTAGCTACCAAAGTTGCCAATCTTAAATCTGGCTCTTCGTCAAAAACATTCTGTGATCCATAGTTTGTATGAAGAGCATTCTCAGTGATGCGCTGGAATCTTGACACAATTTCGAGCAAATATTTGCTTTGTTGCTCGGTGGATTCACGCTCCTCCCCCATGCTTTCAAGCGCTCTTTTGCATTCTTTAAGACATCTTGCCGTAGATAAATGGTTGACCCGAGTAGCGAGGTGAGGAGATTCTTATAGTCGATATGTGCGCGCATATTGTAGATTAAGCACTCAATCAGCTACGTATACACACCTACATTCGATAGATAATACATCTCTACCTTCGCCTAGTTCTCTCCATATAGACCTCGTTTAGTCCGGAATAATCGACTCCCGATTGCCCTTTTGAGCTACAATCCGAGAGACCCCGCTTCAGACACGTCCAAAATTCATCGCCCGCCATACTAACGATTTTTCCTTTCTCCAACGAGTTCTTTTGTACATATCTATACAGTAGATAGCAAGGCTTCGGCCCATTACAAAGACAACCTCAGGATATACGACTGTCGTATATCCCTATGCCTTTTGGTGAAACCTAGGCTGCGGCATAACCGCTGGTCCCCATGGGTACCCGCAACCGTGGCCGCAAGCGGGCGGCCATGGTTATGATTTGCTACCCGCAAGGCCTTTGCGGGCGGCCATGGTTATCATCCTGCTACCCGTGGATATTTTGCGGGTACCCATGGGTATGTAAACATATAAACCTGCCAAGACTCATGACCTGGCCAGCGATGTATAGACTATCCAGTTGCTAAAGTATTCTAAATATTTTCGGAGTATCCAGCTTGCAATAAGTTACAATAAGCTGGCTTCTGGGGAAGTAGATATAGAAACAATTCCTAATTCAACTACTTTTCCAGTGAAATACAGTGTCATTGATCTTTTCTGCTGAAAGGCATTTGTGGGAAAGAACAGTTATTATAATTACAGTTTATCAATCTCAAATCCATCCGGCAACTTTGGCTTTTTCTGAATCCTCCCTGAACGCTGTTGTGTGCCCTCCTTAGTTGGCATTTCAGGAAGCGGCAGCCCATCATCATTATCCTCTTGAGGCTCAGCAGCACCACAGGGCCGCTTACATTGCATGTGCCTGCTCTGTGTTGTGATCTGTGTGAGAGTCAACACTTGCTCTTTATCTGATTCATCAGAATGATCACATAAATTGTCTACTTCATAGTCCTCCTCTTCATTGTCACTGATTGGCTCAAGCTCATCAAGTGTTGGCACAGGCTTTCTCATTTGATCAGCTACAGCAGCCTCTCCAGCAGAGAGATACTCATTGATCATCTCTAGTTCACCTTTTTCAAGGTCAAACTTTGATGAGAAGAGGTGGAGCATAAGGTCCTTGATTGTGTCTGGTTTTAATTGCCCCCAGTGATAGTGGCATATATCATGAGCACAATTGAAGAGCCGTTCAACACCTGCTCCACTTGCCGGCACAGATAGAATATCTCATGCAAGCTTTGCAAGAACTGGGTACTCATGCTCATGGTCCTTCCAAAAGAGCTGAGGGTTACCTTTTGTGAGTCCTATATAGTATTATTTAGTATGTTAATCAAATGCAGAATGAATACAGTGCACTGACCTTTTGCAAGATATTGTGTGATTTCATCTTCTGGCTGATCCACCTCAGCTTGTAGAGCTGTCTGTGATTCACATAATTCCTCAAGCTCATCCTCAGCAGAAGCAAGTGACACTGGAATACCAAGTGGCTCAGCTACCTTATTGACCTGCTGCTGATAACTCTTGAATTCATTCCAAAGGATCTCCCAGTAATGCTTCATATAATTCACTTCCTCTCCTTGCTCATTTGTACCCCTCCAATCTGCGTTGTCAAAGTATCGAAGCTTCTTTGAAGGACAAAGGATAGTTGCAATTGCATATACTGTGCCATAAGGTTCATTATCAGTGGCAGTATAGTACTTTGAGAGCTTCTGCTTCATGGATTGAAGTGCCTGAAGCATTCTTCTTTTCCAGGGGACTGCCTTTTGTTTTAGTTTCCTCTCAGCGGCATCAAGGTGGTTGAACAGCTTGTTATAGATGCTGAAAACATGCTGAACAGTCACATCCCTGGTCTTGGATAACACATTGGTAAAATCAAAGAATGGCTTTGTGATCAGCAGAAGGTACTCCACCTGGCGCCATTCCTCTTCATCAAGCTTGAATTGCATATATTGATGTGTCATGCAGTACTGATCAAAAACTGACTGGAGCTTTCTAGCCCGGTTCAGCATTAAGAAGGTAGAATTCCAGCGTGTGCGAACATCTTGAATTGGAATTAGCTTTGGCTCTGTGGATTGAAGAGCAAGAAACCCTTCTCAGCACTGGGGACTGGCATTAATAAAGACAGCCAGCTCCCAAATCTAGGTAATATCTATTAATATGATTGTTTCTTAAGAGGAGAGTGCAATATTATACTTACCTTTTTCAGGGTCTTGACAATATGCCTTGTGGGCTGCTGAGAATTTGATGGTAGTGATTGTGTGCATGTAGCTGGCCACTCTGACTCTGCTTCAGTGTTGACTGGGTTTGCTTTCATCTTCCCAAGTAGCTCCTTCAGGCTTAGTTGTATCACATGTGTGATAAATGGAATCCAGAAGATGGAAGTCTCACTTAGGGCTGGTGATTTTGCAATCTCTTGGACACTGGCCATCATTGTGCTGTTATTGGATGCATTATCAGTGGTGATTGAAAGTACCCGGTTATCAATACCATGCTTCTTCAGGATCTGAATCACAGTTTCACTTAGATGAGCACCAGAATGTGAGCCATGTAGAGGCTCAAATCCAAGGAGAACCTCACAGTAGTTCCAATCCTGGTCAATAAAGTATCCTGTGATTGCCATAAAGGCCTGGCAAAATGGAGATGTCCAGCAGTCTAGTGCAATTGATAGATTACTCCCATTTGGCAGCCTGCTCAGCACACTCTGCTGTTTCTCCTTGACCATGTCATCTAGAAGACGTCGTATATTACATGCAGAAGGAATATCAAGCTTTGATTCAGCAAATTGGGTGGTTTGAAGAAGATCTTGGAAGGCTGGGTGTTCAACAATGCGGAACGGGAGATGGGCGGCTGTGATAAAGTTCAGGATCTTTTGGTGTAGAATATCCTGACTGAAATGCTTCTGAGGCAGTATCTGTGGCTGGATGGTATCAAGATTAGTACTGTCTATCAATCGATTCATATCATATCAATCGATTCATATCATATCAATCGATCCATATCAATCACTCACTGAGTCCTGTATCAATTGATCAATCCCCTTTTTCATCCTATCTGCCCGGCAGGCACTTCCTTTTAGGTGATGTTGAAGCGTGGATGTTCCTGCACGCTTGTAACCCAGGTGTGTAAGGGTTGTTAGGCAACGCCTACACATAACCTTGGGCTGCCCAGTCTTTTCATGTGCCACCTGCTCAAAGCTTTGCCAAATTTCTGACGTCTTTTTCCCGTCCCAATGTAGAGTGCCATGGCGTTCAGAGTCCTTTCCATACCCTGTTGTCAGCCACTAATCCACAAATTGCTTCTGGGAGTCCTCCATCTCAGGATCACTAGTATAGGCAACCCAGATCTTTTGAAGTGTAGGACCAATGCGCTTGAGTGATTTCGGGGCATATGATAACTGTGGAGGGGGAGTGAAACAAGAGTTTGAAATTGAGGCAATGGTTGGTTGACTGCTTGGTAGGTCAGGGAAGTCGTCGGATGGAGGGATCTCAGGATTGATAAAGGAATCCGAATAGAAGGATGTTTGAGACCTAGACATTATAGTATATTCCAATATATTAGAAGTCTTTCGCCCTCAAGAAAACACAGTTAGAGAAAGAGACTCACAGAAATTTCCCCACTAATCAATGTTGTGAGGACATTGCATGTTAGAAATCTATACTTGATGTTAATTGGATTACTAGCGAAGCTAGTGCAGCTATAGTGAGGGTACCTGCAGGTACCCTCACTATAGCTGCATCATGGCCACAGTCTCTAATTCAAAAATCACCACGCCGCCACATTGAAAGTTTGAACATGAATTACTCACTAAAATTATAAGTAAATGTACTATTCTGACTTAATATATTGATAGTTCAAGCTCTTCTATATTATCCCATACTCTTCTAGTGCTATAATAGTTTGTCAAAGTAGATCTAGTGAGTGTGGAAGGCCTTCGGCAGAAAATAGATATACTTCATCAATATAAGAATATATATTCTCACTACACACCAGCCATCTGCCATAAAATGTTAGCATTACAGGCCACTACAACTTATTTACTCCTTTGATGTCTAGACAATATAAAGAAATGGAACCTCCTATTCCCAAGTACTAGGAAAACTGGAGCATGCGTATTTTAAGGTGGAAACTAAGGGCTTGTCAGCTACATAAGTGTCACATGGGTCTTGAAGTAGTTGAACAAGCGATGATTATGCTAGTGCGGCCATCTTGCGGGTACCCATGGGCACCAGAGGGTACCCGCAAAATTGCGGCCATGGTTGCGGGTATCAATTTCATGCCCATGGCCGCAATTTTGCGGCCATGGGCATAGGTTGATAACCATAACCGCGGTTATGCCGCAGTCTAGTGAAACCTCTTGGTCAACGATTTTAAAGTAAACACCCATCGTGACGTTGCATCCTGCGGACCTCACGGAATCCGAGTTTTGATCGCGATTGGAAAGACCGTGGCTGCCTCAGCACGTATCATCGTCTCTATTTAGTCCCTACTATTGTCCGTATTTCTCTTTTTGCTAAACCGTACCACTACCAATTCGTTCTATGCTATTCCCTGTTCCTATCAAAATCGACAATTCGAAATGAGAATCAATGAATATTTCTACTACGGATATTCTTTAGGTCGCACTCAACCAATTATGAGAGTATCCTCTGTTGCAAAGTGATACTGGGGAACCTCCAGATTCAACGGCGCAGGGCCTCTCCGCGCCCGCCCAGAGATATCGTAATGGGATCCATGACACGGACAGAACCAACCTCCATAGTCACCTGCCTCGCCAATTGGGACACACCCGAGATGTGTGCATACGCCTACATATTGTTAATCATGTCCACTCACTGTTTGAAATCGACTGCCCCAGCTTACCAAGCATGACCAACCATTCTGGCTTTTGTACGCGGTCTTCGTCCGGCTGTGGATCCCGGAGATCCTTCCAGTCTATCTTGCGAGCTTCGTCGATCTCATCTTGTGTCCGGTGACGAATAAATACGGGCTTTCCGCGCCATTTAATAATCACCTAATCTCATTAGCTCGTGCCACTGTCAATTGCATGCTGAGCTACTTGCATTCTTTCCCTCTGGAATTGCTCCAAGTCCAATTTCGACCTTCGCCTGGGCCAGTACATCCGCCGAGGCGGACATGTTGACCAAGAAGTCTTTTCAATTAGCATGATCCCCGAACGATATTGCCTGGAATAGATACCATGCAAAGTGGCCTTGGCCCCCGCGGCCGAGATTACTCCCAATGTCCCGACCATAAAATACGAAAACACCTGATTACTCCGCACCGGCTTGTGTGAGACGTGCTTGCGTCCAAATTCAGGAATCTTCAGTGTTGCATCGAATCCATGTTTCTGGGTTTCAGTTGGAGTTTGCAAAGCAGTTTTGGTCCGGGTAGATTGCTGGATGGCTCTTTTCTGGTATGAAAGAACTCGGGGAATAAACTTGCACTGCGGCAAGAGCGACATTCTGCCTTTAGTGCAATTGAAGCAATAGAGTGGAATTCTCTACGCTTGTAGAAACGGTATTGCGAATGGAGACATGTGGCTGTCATTTCGACATCATCCATGCGGGCATTGTATCATAACATCGTTGCAGTAATGGGAATGCTTCCGATGTAACCGTCCGGTATTTTTGACACCCTAACGGCTTAGGCAACCACCGATTTCCACGGGCTCGGTAGCTAGTATAATTAACGAAGTGATATTCCTATCTAGGCTAACTAGTATTCATCGACGAGAATATCGAATCTGGAGAGCAAGGAGAAAGAGAGATCTATCTAGGCAATGAAGAGTCTTCATAGGCATTTGTGCGACAGGGCATAAGCTTTTGCCTGGGTTGCCCATATGGCGTCGTTCGTCTATACTGGCCGTTGGTGCGGCGCTGAGTCGTCACATAAAACCTCCCCTCACCTTTTAGGTGGTAATGGTAATCACATAGGCTGTGTGGCGGCGCAACGCTTCAACGCCGCCTCGGTGGCCGATATCGACGACAAACGGCGCCATTCAAGCAAGCACACAAAGAAAGCGCTTAACGCGAACACACAGATGAATCATCAATTTATGCATCCTAACTATTTGGAAAAGTTATGCAAAAACGGGTAAGTGACGGGCGGGCCACGGGCGCCCACCAAGAACCCGTGGGTGAGCTTCACGGCTGCCCTGCCCTGCCCATGGGCTCTCGCAGGCGGGCTGTGGCGAGGTCTAGTTGTAAGCAAAGAGACTCGTTTGAAAATGAACAGGATTTAGAACCTATACGCTACACAGTACTTCCCGAGTTCTGCTCAAAAGATCTACTCCAACCCCTTCGCCTTCATCTCCACAAACGCCTCCACAAGAGCATCATGGGCATTCAGCACCGTGTATCCATACTCCCCGAGCTTTTTGACCAACTTAGTTGCATCAAGCTTTGCATTAGACCGAGGGGCCTTGAGGACCTTTCCCTGTTCCTCGAGGGAGAAATTGGCCCAGGCCAAAGAAGGCCGAACATGTTCCTTCATCAGCTCCATCACCTCGTTGTGGGTGAAAGTTTCGGGATTGATCTGTGAGATACGATGGAGTAAGTTAGTGTTCGTGATCAGACTTTCTTGGAGGAATTGGATGCTTACGAAGTTATAGACACCAGTTTCCTTATGTTTGGCGAGGACGATGGCCCCGGGGACTAGGTTTGTCATAACCGAACCAGACTGCGTTTGCCGTTAGTACCTACTATATGAAATATATCGAGGGCAACTCACGTTGGGAATATTGACAATCTTTTGATAGCCCAGGAGCTTGGTGACAAAGTTCTTCGCATGTAAGTCCGCGGCGACAGGGTTCCGAATCCGAAGAATAAGGGCATTGGAGTACGTCTTGAGCACCTGTCAAAGAAGTCAATATAAGTCGCTCATTTAATCTGGTCTCAACGGTGCACTCACATTCTCGGATATCAGCTTCGATCGGGAATAGAATGATCCCCAGAAATTCGGAGTGTCCTCCTCGGTAAAACCCGTTCCATCCAGCGGATGCACCTCATCCTGATCGTAGATGCATCCGGAGGCAAAGTGCGTAATGTGGATACCGCGAAGGAAGCAGCAATCAACTAGATTGGCCGCTCCGATGATGTTGGAACGGGTCGTTTGGTCCTTGTGATCTTCACACCAGTCGACATTAGGAGAGCCGCGAGCACCAGCAGTGTTGATGACATGGCTGGGCTTGATATGGTCTAGCTCCCTGGAGATAGCAACCGTATTAATACATGTTAAAGTCAAAGAATCAGAAGTTGGGTGGATTGCTTACCTTAAAACAGCTCCCCGATCCTCGATGCGGGCCTGAGAGATGGTGTAGTTATCCCTATTTTTCCGAAGGGCTTCTTGAACCAAGCCAGAGACCCAGCCATTGCCTGAAAGAGTGACTTGTTAGTTGCGACCGCGATGCACAGGCATGGACTATGTGGGCATACCGAAAACAAGGAATTTGGTGTTTGCGATGGAATCGGCCATTGTTGGGTTTTGTGATTGTTGTTACTTGGATTGTATGATCAAAGATCTCGATCTTGATTCTTTTATGCTTAATTGAGTATTTTCTGTCTCGATCGGAGATGAATTGATGTTTAAATAATTCTTCAAAGACCGGGTTGATAACCTCGACCCTGAGTCAAGAGCCTTGAACTCTCGACTCCGTCTACTCCGTCGCCACTCTGTATACGAGTGTATACGAAAACAACTGCGTTCAGGATCAAGAAAAATCGAACTACTTGACAATTATCACGATGAAGCCGTATCGAGAATATATATACCGCTCTTTGATCAGTCAGTACCAGTCTGCTCTTCAGCATTGCATTTTCTCCCTCTCAATAGTCTCGCTCAATTGACTAAAATACAACAACTGATACCAAATGGCGCCTATTGCAAACATTGACCTTTTCGAGCCAGAGGTCTTAACCCCTTGTGGAAGTGAAATAGAACAAGAAAGAGAAGGAGAGATCTCTTCCACGGAGATCCCGATGACCGGTGTCAAAAGATTCGAACCCCTTCCTTATGTGAAGACTATCTTGGTCACTGGAGGTGCTGGCTTCATGTAAATTAGCCTCAATCTCCTACTTGATTATCTAGCCACTTTGACTGACGGTAATGATGGCACAGTGGAAGCTGGATGACTCGACATTTGGTCCACCAATATCAGGACAGTTACACCGTTATCTGTCTTGACAAGATGGATAATGTCTCCTCACTCAACAATGTCCTTGAGCTATTCCGATTCCCGAACTTCAGGTTCATCCACGGCTCAATCACTGACCGCAAGACCGTCTGTTTTGCTCTGGAGACTTATGAGGTAGACTGTGTCGTGCACTTTGCAGCCAACAGTCATGTGCAGAACTCATTCAAAGACCCCTACACTTTCACTGAAAACAATGTTGTGGGCACCCACGTACTCTTGGATGCTGTCAGGAGCTATGGCAACATCAAGCGTTTTGTTCACATCTCCACTGATGAGGTCTACGGTGAGACCAACGGCGTCGTGGCCAAAGAGAACAGTACACTGTTGGTACCTACGAATCCATACTCAGCCAGCAAAGCTGCTGCTGAGATGTACGTCATGGCATACAAGCACAGTTTTGGTATCCCAGTGATCATCGTTCGCAGCAACAATGTTTACGGGCCTTGCCAGTATCCTGAGAGTAAGTAGTCAAAACACATATCACTACTACCAGGCGTTTAGCTAACATAAGTAACAGAGATAATCCCTCGATTTTCTAATCTAATGCTAGAGGGTAGTCAACTTACCCTCCAAGGAGATGGAACCCACACCCGCCGCTTCCTCTACGCAGGAGACGCCGCCGACGCCATTGACACCATCCTGCACAAAGGAGTCGACAATGAGATATACAACATTGATTCTCGCTACGAAGTTCAGAACCGCGAAGTTGCCGCTTATATCCTTGAACTATTCGGGCGCGACCCTGTTTCCGAATTCAACAAATGTGTCAGGTGGATCCCGGACCGACCTTTTAATGATAACGACTACTGCGTTGATGGAAGTAAGCTCAATGCCCTTGGATGGAAACAGCGCGTGGACTTCCAGTCTGGACTGGCGATGACGGTTGAATGGTACAAGAAGAACGGGGATTTTTGGTGGCACCATTTGCCTGGGCGGAAGGGTAAGCTGCTTTGAAGGAATAGGAATAACTATATACTGTTGGTACTGAGTATAAATTTGCAATGTCGTTAGAATAGTTTTTATGGTTCATGATAGTTCAATTACACTCTGCTTTTGCTCAACATCCGAAGAACAATATGTGAGATGCCTATGTTCGATTTGGTATAAAAAGAGTATATCAGAGTTGTGTCTATACCCGGCTAGAAGTAGTAATATATGTCTTGGTGAGAATTATACAGGGTATCTTGCCACTCATTTTCCTTGCATAAGTTTACTTTCATACAGGATGAATGTCATCTAAAGTTGCATTTGGAGCGGGTTGAGAGTTTATTCAACCCACACCACAGCGGTTGAGAAAATCTCCCTCCAATCCACACCGATGCGGATTGTCCATGCCACTCTAATGCCGTCACATTCATCTTTGTAAAAAGTAGGTTGCCCGACAACCACCGGAGGTTACTATGTATAGAGCCGGCATTTTTTTTAACTTCTTAATATTATCCTATGAACTTGGCCTCTATATAATAGTACTGAGAGGATCTATGATGTAATTGTTTGATTTATCAATAGCGCACCACAGAGGCCTGGCAAGATACGTAGAAAAGAATGCTCCCTAGTAGATGACCATGTATCTAAAGCACGAGAGCCAAAAAGTGTTCATACAATAACATGGAGCAGTTGGCTTGAACCCTGCCGTCTATTTGCCGATTGGATGCTTCTGCTTGGCTACACATTGCAGTACAACTGTGTAGCTGTGAATAAAATGGGTTTGCATTCTTTACCTTAAATCTTACTGTTATGTAGGTGAAGCTCAAGAGTTTGCGGCGCAAGTGCTTCGCAAACCCCTGGCCTGACAGTTCGGTTCAGCCGAATCCTGATAATTGTGGGTACTTATTTCCATTCATAGACTTTTTCTTGGAATTAATACGGAGTACGGAGTACGGAGTAATGCTCCGTGTTCCAAAAGCGGAAGATCGTCAAAAGTTACGAGGCTGGCGATTACCCCGAGTCAAGTTACCCTCGTGACAAGCACTCTGTTGTCCATATCCGCCAAAACACAGAATAGAGACCGAGGATGTAGCAGAGTCATGACTCTGGTAGAATGATACTTTTTTCGGCGGGGGCGTTTCCTTTTTGGCCCCGACCATCAAAGTATGCCCCGCGCTCAGCCTTGTCCCCGCTGCCTTGACTCGGGTGGAGTACGACAGAGTCGCTGTCACTGAACTCGGGGCAAGAGAGAGAGAAAAGAGAGTCAAGCAAAATGGGAATGAACGAATGAAGAGAGTAATTAATCTCGTGCAGGCAAAAGGTACAATGCATGGCTATGCATGACTATATACAAAGGCGATTGCTTCGAACAATAGCTTATCCCGAAATCAATACAATACCATCAATCAGACCTTTAATAGCAAATATGTTACAAACACCACCCCAAGCCAATCTTTTGTGTCGGATGCGCCTGGCCCCTGACGATAAAGAATGGAGCGGACCTCAAGACGTGCCACTCTCCATCGCGGATTCGATTGCCACCACCCTCCCCCCGACACAAGGCATCTGGTATTGGGATCGGCCTTCAGATCACCAAAGGGCATTCTCCACAGACACTCTTGTCGGGTCCCTGAGCCACACCTTGGAAGCTTATCCACAGTTCGCTGGGAGAATCGAAGAAATTCCGCTACTCGGTGAGCAGGACTTCACTCGGGAACGACATGGACGTTTCCGTGTCATCTACGGGACTCCGAATGATCCCGGAATTGAAGTGCTACTCGCAAGATGTGACACGAGCATCGTGCACATGCTCCCGGTATCTGAGAAGCGGCACGACCAGTGGAACGCCTCTCAATTCGAGTTCAACCAATTGTTCGCGGGGCAGGAAGCGCCTCTTGCTCTAGAGAGAGATGTCAACTCCACCGGAACACTGCCACTCATGGTAATTAAAGTCACCAGCTTCGCTGATGGCGGCCTGGCCATTGCCACCCGCCTCGTCCATGCCATGGGTGACTTGCCCAGTCTCATGCACTTTATGCATGATTGGGCGGCAACGAATCGGGCGATCACATTCGATCAATCGCCTTCTCCAATGAGACCTCTTTTCAATCCGGCTCTGGTGGATGCAGCTAGTGCTGAAGGTTTGAGTGCGCAATTGCCTGACTTGCAACTAATTCATCAATCTCGGTTGGCCCCGATCCACCGATTTGACTGGTGGGCTTCAATGTCGGGCGTGCCGAAATGTTTCACCCAGCGAGCCCAGATGCCGAAATGCTTGCAACATCTGCGTCCCAAGGGCCACTATGGCACGTCTATTCCGTGGCATGATTGGGACATCGATGCGCCGGTCTCTCACCATGTGCTGTATTTCAGCAAGGACGAAATTCTCAATGCCCACGCAGAGGCAAAAATGTCCGATTCAACACCATTCTTGCGCATCAGCCATCTTGATGCGCTGCTGTCTCACCTTTGGTCTCTGGTTATCCGGGCGCGAGGCATCGCAAGCCCTGAAGACCTCGTGTATCTTAACTTTGTGCTTGATTACCGCCCCCGATTGGGCTTACCAGCAGAACTGATCAGTAGCCCCTCTGCCATGGTCTATGCCAAATCCACCGGAAAAGAAACAGCAGAGGGCACACTGGCCCAGATCGCTCCTCATATACGCTGGTCGATCAAACAGATGGACAAAGAACGGATTTCTGCCTTCCTTCACGACTGTGCCTATCAGGTGAGCTCCCACCGGTACTGGCAGTATTTTGCTGGCCGACATCATGTTTCCGTAACGTCTTGGTTGAATCAAGGCGTCCAAGACCTGGACTTTTCCAGCAAAGGAGGCCCCCGTTACTTCACTCCTTTGGTCCCGGATTTCATGATTCAGATAACGGAGGCACCAAAAGCACCTGGTATGCATGAGCGCGGTCAGTGGTATGATTTTGGCGTGGAAGTTCGGTTGCAGCTTGAGCAGGGAGTCGTGGAAAGAGTCCTCCAGGATCCATGGCTTAGACGCTACAAATCCAAAAGAAACAATCGCCAAGCTCGTTGAGCATAGGGACTCATGCCTGTGTAGCTTAGATTATTGTGTTTAGCAAAGTTTGACTTTCCTTGGGGATAATTTTGCTAGGACATCGGGTAGATCGCTCTCAATGTGCACTTCAGTTCATGTCCGACTTGCGAAACTGATTACCTGGAAGCCTAGTAGGGGGGATTGAAGAAAAGAAAGATTTATGTTCAACTAGATTGTTTGAGAAGGAGAGGCATGGGATATCATGCACCCCATGACCAGCCGCAGCCCACGACAAGACACCAAAGTGGGAAAGTATTTAAAAAGTATTTAAAAGCAGAGACATGGACGGAACAATCAAAAAAAAAAAAAAAAGGGGGGGGGGGGGAGAGAGCTACGTATCGCAACTCAAGTATTGCGTTTATCCAATAGAAAGCTAATTTCTCTTCCGAATCTTCAGCATTATTTGCACCTTCTCATCATCACCGTCATCCTGACAACCAGGCCCCTTCGTGACAGCTTCGAGAACAGCCATCTTGAAGGCTTCCAAACCTTTTCGAGGACAGCTGATACCCAAGCAGAGAAAATCTTCCCACGATTCCGAATCATCGGAAGATACCTTCGAATTCGGTGCCATTGAAGGCGACGTGAGAGGGATAGAAAAGTCAATACCAGCCTGAAGGTGGTTGAATGAAGACATGTCAGAGTATGCGCGCTGTTGTTGATGGCTTTGTTGGAGTTGCCCCGGTAAAAGAGACGGGTCATGGATAAGTCGTGACATTTCACTCATTAGGACGTCATTGTCGTAGACGGGCATATCTATAGGCGTGTTGCTGCTCTGTCCAAAGGGCATAAAGCCGTCCCCTCCTAAGCCTTTTGGGGAAACTACCGCTACCTCGTTTGTGCGAACTATTTGAGCGTCGGTACCATTGCTGTGCGGTAAAGTATACTGGAAATCATACTGATTGTCGGGAGTATTGCCCAGCTCATCAGCAGCAGCATTCCGAGGATCACTCTGACTGGACTGAGGGCTATCGCTAGGCGTGGTCAAGACTTCCTGTCGAGATCCCGACCCGATGCCAGAGTCCGCTTCGGGGTTCTGGAGAATATTTTTTTTGTTCTGGTTTTCTCGAGATTGCCGACGGAGGAGCAGCGCATGTCGATTTTTCAGGGACAATGTTGACCGATCTTGGAAATGACGCTCTGCTATCATTTTCCAATTCCGTCCGTGGGCATCCACGCTTGATACCAATAGATTATCCTGACCCGATGAGACCATGAACATGAGTTTCTAATAGAACAGGGGATCATTAGGCTTAGGGGAGCGGCGGGACACGAACATCTCCATCAGTCCATGGGCTTCGACTCAGCTCTGGGTTGAGCACGTCTTTCCATCGTTTGGAACACTGCTCACTGCTTCTAGTACCGACAACTTGAGCCACGAGTGCCCACTTGATCCCATGTTGATTGACTGCCATATGGAGGCGCTCGTCCTCTTGTTGAGACCAACTGCCATAGTTGGTGTTCTTTGCAAACTTCTGATGCCAGCGCTTGCGACATTCCTTATTATTCCGACCGGGCAGATGTTCTGCTATGGACAACCAGTCGACGCGTTCGACATCTAGATTCATCTTAGTAAAAAAGAACACGTATGTATAGTATGGTGTATATTGTGTGCGTACTGACCTTTTCCAACGGCGATTCTCAGAATCTCGTCCTCTTTCTGAGTCCACTTGCATCGTTCTTTCGCCATATCTTCTTTTTTGATGTCTATACAACGAGCATGCACACTTGCTGTGGGGAGGTAAATTTAGGAAATAAGCGGACAGGACAACTACTTAAAACACCACTCGGAGATATGACACTTTATTTGGGATTTGGAACCGCCGCACTCAATCTCCACCCCCTTCGGTTGGCGCAGGTTGTCGCATTACAGCCATTCACATTTGTAACAAGATTGATTACATTACTAAGACAGACGTTCTTTGTCGGCTGCACATCTCCTGGAGTCACCCGACTTTTTGAACGAGGGCGGTTCACCTGTAACCTGACATCTTCTGTTTGTTCATGGTTCGGTCTAGTAAAGCGACCGGGTTGGGCATACAAGGGTACATTTATATCCCCAAAGAGTCTATTAGTAGAGCTTTTTTGCGCAGCTCCGAGTCTTCGTATAGGAGGCGTCTCAGAGGTGCCATCCTTCTGTAAGTATGATTATCCTCGTATTGCGAGTCGCATTCCCTGTACGTACTTTCGTACGGCATAATTCCATCCAGAAGGACCAGGAAGGAAGAGGAAAAGGAATTCCTTTCGGCATTTCACGGTGGATCCCGACGGTGCGATTGGCCATGATAACGGAAAGTAAGCTGACTTATGATTTATCTTGACGAGCATTATCTGAGTACATACCCATGCACGGGGTCCCCAAAAAGCCATGTATATCTTCAACTGGATCATGCAATATTTCAGGGCTGGACGTATTCGCGAACACACATAATGTTGGGAGAGAGAGAGAGAGAGGAAGGCTTTGCGCCCAAACAAGACCGGCTCTACCAGTTAGTGACATACATAGTAGTCGATTCATACATAAGTACTAAACATGCAGTGCAGGGAGCAGATGGATAGACTAACAAGTCAAAGGAGGCTCTTATTCGATTGGAAGGAACGGCCCATATATAAGCCCATCAAAAAGAAACATATCCTAGCCATCGAAAACGGCTGGGCCCAACCCTTCCTACCGGGGCGACCGGACGGAGGTCAAAGGTATCGATTGCACTGCGACTGGTGAGTGGAGGAAACCGAGAAGCTTTTGAATGATATAAGGGGGTGCTTCAGAAGTAATAGTAAGAAATCATTGATATCATCATGAAAGGCACGCGTACAGACGTACTCCGTCTCATATATCGCACCCAGGTTGGGACCCGAGTCAGGTCCGGAGTCAAGTCAAGTCTGACTAATCTCTACCTTCACCAACCCGGAGTCATCAATACACTCTCACGCCGCCTGAGTAAAGGAGTTTTCCAGCCCTACCAGAGTCAGCATGTCTGTGTTTGGCATGTCACTTTACAAATATACTTGTTTCTTGGGAATGATTTTGGTATATAAGGCAGGCACCAGTCGACCATGTGTCTTCCATCAACCAGTACCTCACAACGACACTTCAATCAGTTGACGACAAGCGATAGACCATGCAGTCGATCCGGCAATACCAGAGGATTAAAGCACAGGTTCGTGACACCTGTCTGAACGGCGATGTTGCAAGAATCGAGCAGTGGATTGATACCGATTCATCTACCCCGGTGGAAGAAGGGGAGAAGCTGTCCTCCACACCGATTTCGCACTCACACATTCCGGGTGTGCAACTTCAAAATGCTGTCGGAAATGATGGCCAGAAGGAGCATGTTTTCATTGTGGGGTGGAATGGCGATATTGACCCCATGAGACCCCAAAACTGGAGTCTTACTCGTCGATGGGTTGCAACCTTGATGTTATGCTTGGTTTCCATGATTGTCTCGGCTGCTTCCTCCATCGACGCAGCCGTTGAGCCTCAATCTAGTAAAGCCTTCCATGTCACTGATGATGTCGGCTCTTTAACAACTGGTAAGTGCGTGTCTTTGCTTTTTTTTTTTTTTTTTTACTTTTTCTTTCTTTTATACCGGTTCTGGCTTCTCTAACCTTCTCGACCAGGTTGTTACCTCTTCGGCTTCGCCCTTGGGTCGCTTGTGGCAGGTTCATTTTCCGAAACCTTTGGCCGCAATATCGTGTACATGATAACGGGCGCTATCTTTATGATTTTCATCATGGCCAAAGCCTTGGCCCCAAACTTTGGTGCTGCTCTTGCTTTTCGCTTTCTCACAGGTCTCTTCGGCTCAACACCACTGACCTGTGCTGGAGGATCAATTGCCGACCTTTGGAGCCCTCTCGAAGCAACTTTCAGCCTACCATTTCTGACAATTGTTTCCTACGTTGGACCAATGCTTGGACCCGTGATTTCGGCCTACATGGGTGATAGCTCGGTCATCAGCTGGCGATGGGCTGATTGGATCATGCTGATTTTTGCCGGACTGGTCATGGCGTTGGTTTTTCTCTTTCAGCCTGAGACTTACGAGCCATTGCTACTCAGTTGGAAGGCTGCAGAATTCCGCAACATTACAGGTGACAATCGATTCAAATCCGAGTCGGAAGCGATGGAAGACTCATCTCTGTGGATTCGTCTTAAAACCAGCATCTATCGGCCATTCTTCTTCACGTATACTGAGCCAATCATCATGCTGTTCACCTTGTACCTGATTATCATTTATATTGTTCTTTTCACTTTCATGAGCGGCTATCCGTTTATCTTTCAGGAGGTTTATGGGATATCTCAGGGTCTGACCAACACCCTATGGGCAGCACAAATTGTTGGTGATCTTCTTGCGCTTCCCTTGATACCATTGGTGTACTCCTGGACAAAGAAAGAGTTTCAAAAGTCCATATCTGAGGGGAGGTCCTTGAAGCCGGAGGTGTGTCTTTACTATTCCATGATGGGAGGCTCAATCTTCCTCCCAGTGTCGCTCTTCTGGATGGGTTGGACTTGTTATGTAAGAAACCTCATTGTCTCGATAAATGCTTGATAATTTTTTTTTTGCTAACAACGCGGTGCAGCCCGACATCAGTATCTGGTCCCCCATAATTGGATCTGCGTTCTTCGGATACGGTCTCATCACTGTCTTCACCAGCACATACCTCTACATCATTTTCGTGTACCAGATGTACGCTGCATCTGCCCTCAGCTTCATGACTTTCGGGCGTTACATGGTCTCGGGAGCGATGACTGTTGGAGCGATTCCGATGTACCGCAATCTCGGACCGCATTATGCATTGACCATTCTGGCTTGTATTGCTACTGTGATGGCTCCTGTACCTTTTCTTCTTTACCGATATGGCCATATTGTCCGACGGATGAGCAGGCGGGTTCAGAACAAGGATTAATAGATTGGAGACCATGGTGCAAATTGATCCAATAATGTTGGGGATTTTGGAAAGACATGTTCTATCGTTTCGTTTGTTGCTGAGATTTATTAGAACTAACTTAATTTATCACCGAGATGCGCGGTCGGCGGGGGTTTCCCCTGAATATCGCACCCATTAACTTATTATTATTATTATTATTATTCATACACACATCTGTCAGCCCTGTAGGCCGAGTGGTGGCAGGTCCTGCGGGGCGGCCGGGTAAGCCGCCATAGTGGTAGTCGCTATGTACATCGTCGCCTTTCTATACCTATCCTGATATCTTATTCCGCATGTTGTATGTCTCGTGCTGCTAATTTCGTACTGCTGTTCCCATGGCCACGAAGGTTCATGGGTTTGTTGGATACTATCGCGTTTCCGTCCCTACTTCTGCAAGCGCAGTAGTAGTAGGAGTGCGTGTGTGTGTGTGTGTGTGTGTGTGTGTGTGTGTATCTATTTAACGTCGAGGGTCGGGTCTTTCTGTGAGAACGAGGAGTGTTGAGACAGCGTGATGAGCGCACTGCGGGCTTATGTGTAATATTATAAGACAAGGGGGGGGGGGGGGGGCTCTTTTATATCGGAAGGCCGGGCGGGCAGCGTTTACAGTACGGCGTATTGGGAGGCTCTACCAGGAAAGGGCAAAACTAACCGGAAGAGGGAATTCACAGGTCCTCGTTTTACAAGCCCAACAAGACAACGCAAGGCAAACCGAATAAAATTGTTACATGATATACCTCAACCAGACTAGCGAAAGGAAAGAGGGAGATATACAGGCATTGGCCACTTTCTAGGGTGGGTGATTGCAAAGATCTAATGTAAATTCATAACTGGATACGGTATATATCGGTTGCGAAGGATATTCGCATATCAACATGAACATTCATATCTACCATCATGGACAGAGAACAAGACCGCATGCCAAACATTTAGGCTGCGACTCGTTGCTTCTGAGCGGACTGCGACGGCCCAGAAAGGACGTCTCCTTCGGGCGTCTTGTGTAAAGTAGGAATCGGAATGGAATTGGCGCTGATCGAACCAGGGCCGCCGCCAGCAGCTCGTGCAGATTCATTATTTTCCAGGGCATTCTTAACAGCCTTGCTCCGTGCGTCGTCTCTGCCTTTGAAGATAGATTTGTGCGCCAGGTTCATAAACTCATCAACTCGAATCGCATCGGGAATGAGGTCACCAAATTGGAGCGAGTGGCACCAATCATAGTATGACTTGGACGATCTTGAGTGCTCAAACTCTTTGTTTCTGCCTGGAACCAGAATATTCAAGAGATACTTGGCATTGCCGTATCGATTCTCTGTCTCCAAGCAGGCTTGCAGATAAGCATGAGCAACATCTCTCCACGGAAGCAAGCCGCCTTCTGCCTTTGAGCGAAAGCACGAGGGGTTAGCCTCGGCTGACGTAGCAATCATTGCTCCGTCTACATTGTATTCTTTCATCAATGCGAGGCCCTCGTCACGCGAGGTAACATCTCCATTCATAAGGCATGCAACGCCGGCCTCGTGGCAAATATCAGCAATCATCCGCAATTGATCACGGATTGCTCGTTCACGGGGCCGCATGGGGGTTGTACGGCAATGGACTGTCAGCCCTGTGATTCCTGTCCGGACTAGTCGAGAAACTAGCTCCTTGGTTTCTTCGGGTGATTCTAGGATGCGAATTTTGACTGAAATCCCAATTTGAAATGGATTTCCAACTTCCCTAACCAACGCCTCAAGAATAGAGACTAATCTATCAGGTGTCCGCAGCAGAGCTGCACCCATGCCGCCACATGTGCTGAATGGTTTTGGACATCCTGAGTTGACATCAATACCCGTCACATCCCCAGCTATAGTCTTGGCTGCTTCTACAGCGAGCTCAGGGGAAGCCGTGCCAATCTGGAAAATCAACTTCCCTTTCTCACGAACCGGGTCGATGCGATAGATGATGGATTCTTTAGTGGATTTGGTGGTGCGTCCACCGTTCGAAGGAAAGCGGGTAAACTCAATATTCCCGTTGCGAGGATTAACACGGCGCGACGCACCGATGAGTGCCCTGTCAATCGTCTCCGGGCCCCATACGAGATCCGCGCCGTATTTGAGAGCGAGGAGACGAGATGGCAATTCTCCAGAACGGACCATCGGCGCCAGAACGATTTTGCCACGGTAGTCTACCCCGTTGGCGGGGATGGGAACGCGGGCGGGAGAAGTCATAGCAGCTATTACGGAGCGAAGAAATTTGAGCATATCATTCTCTGATTTGCCGAAAGAGGGTGAGAGAGAGGGAGAGAAGAGCAAACGCGTGTGATGGTTGACTTTTTCAGACTGCTTTCGGAGTGCGACGATAGCGATAATGATGTGGCGGTGTAGTGGCGGTACGGTGTGGCTGTAGAATCATTGAATAGGAAGGATAGAGGCGGAAGATTACATCTGAAGGATATTAGCGCTGTACAAGGTGGTTGTAATTGATGTCAATAGCGAGTAGAGGAATCAAGATCTCAACTTGTGTATGCTATTTGTGTTATGTATATACACGTTTTTGAGTATTTTCAGACAGCTTGAACACACCAGAGCGACTGATGCTTGCTCCATGCCCAAGAATCCCGGCAATCTCCTCTTTCTCGAGCCCCGGGCCCTCGCGAGACTGTATGAACAAGATAGCTTCCCCAGGAGTTTCCACTGGACCACCACCTGTTACCGTTTGTCCACGGTGCTCGAGTTCACCCCGCAATCTTTTTACCGCCGCGGCAAACTGCCCCAACGACCCTCCCTCGGGAATCCGTAGCCAGAAGATTGTTGTCGTTACGTTGGCATCCTTAATACCAGTCATGGACAGGTCCAGAAAAGACGAAGTTTGCGGGACGTGTTTGATCTCAAGGAAGTCCTTGCGGTCCGTATCGCACATCGACAGGAGTGCATTGACCATTTTCGAGTACGGCTCCGATTTGGCTATGAATGCTTCGTGATCAAGTAGGTCATTCCAATCTGAGCAGCATTGTTAGGGAGACTGGTCGTTTCAAGAGAGGCACTTTCCTTCATACTGATCAACCAGACTAACAATTCCTCCTCTGTCTTTGACCGGCCCTCCTGTAGTAGCTGAAACCCAGGCTGACTGGTCAAAGTCTCGATGCCGATGGTATATTTGGCATGATTTTCGGGGCTGGACAGGTCAGTTCCAGGCTTCAGGTACAGGACCGTGACTTCACATATTTTCGTCATAGCAGCAACCGGTAAAGAGTACAATCCAGCTGTGTGTTCGTCTTAACACGATGTTATGTATATTCTGATGTGGATCAACGGCTCGGATTATCCGGGACTCCCCGCATGTTTACACGTTTCTTCTTGCTTTCTTCCCGAAATAGTGCTCGGGGAGTGCCTCTAGGATACGTTTTATCAACACGGGGTAAAATTCTCTTCGGAGTGGCAGCAAAGCTCTGACCTTCGCTCCATGCCACTCGCGCTCTAACAGCTATATCAAGTAGACGGTGAGCCAAGATTTGTAGGAGTATAACAATAGTCAACAGCTGACGGTGTCGAGAACTTACTGTTCACATCCGTTCAGCGCCCGGTCAATGTCCACAAAGGTCCCTGTCGCTATGATATAAATTCGATTATCTCCCGCGTCCAGAACTTCTTGTTCCGTTCACTTGACAAGCCGATGAATTTGCCCGTTTTGCCAAGGGATTCTTCGGTTACCTCTGCCATCAATGCACTACTTCTTCAAACTGCTTGCTCTTCAATAAAAATTCCTTTGCAGAATGACGATATATTCAACAGTGCAAATAACTAAATGCCTATGAACGCTGTACTTCTATTATTAGTCAGTGTCCAGCGACTACGGACGAGTTTGCTGACTCTGTTATAGGAGATTTCGATACAGAAAGTGGGGATACCATTTAACCTGCATTCATGCTGCGTCAATGCTGTGCATAACGGAATTCCCCGCCGCGTTTCAAGTATCAACGGGAGCGGAACACTTAAAAGTCCTGCAAAGCATATGGTGCAAGTGTATGGTGTATCTATAAACCACAGTCAAGCTTCTAAGCATCATCAAAGTATATCAGGCCGACTTTTGCTGCCGAGTGCATGTTATTACCTCGGACAGCCTCTGCATGATGCGGGGAGAAGCATTATCGACAAAACACGGCGAAAATCCCGAACTATATGCTTCAGTCCGTGTGCTCAATCTCGGGGTATTTTGTACGTCCTTTGATGATTGAGCCCGATTCCAGCAGCCGACAAAACTCCCGAAAGACAAATAAGCTTCCTTCTTCGAACCAATCACCATCCAACCTCATAATCGGACGACGGGATCTGCCCGTAATGGTGTTCCAACTTCCCCGCAGAACCAGACCCCGGGAATTGTTAAACATCTATTTCCTTTTGCGTTCTCAATTCCCCATGGGGGGCAGTAGCGGGGTAAAAACGAGAGGAGGATATAGGTGTTGGATGTCGAGAAGACGGATATAAAAGCCAGTGCTTTCGGGGCCCCGAGAAATCAAGCAACAGAACTTTTTAAGGTTTATACATCCATCTACTCCGAGAGTGCTTCTTCACTTATTCTTTGATCATGACACATTCCACCGAAGCACTGGTCGTCCACTCTCTCGGGGCGGACCCCGAATTTAACCCCGTCACGCTGGACACCCTGAGGCCGACAGAGGCCCTCGTGGAGGTTCATGCCACGGGTATCTGCCACACGGACATTGCCTGTATGGAAGGGAAGCTTCCAGCACAGTTTCCTAATGTCCTTGGTCACGAAGGTAAGCATAACCCATTCCTCCCGTTTCTCATCTGGGAAACAATCGCTAAGTAAAGTCTGTAGGCGGCGGCATTGTTCTCGAAGTCGGTTCTTCCGTGAAAAATGCCAAGAAGGGGGACAAAGTCCTCCTCAGTTACAACTTCTGCGGCGACTGCTCCCATTGCACGGAGGGTCATCCGGCATACTGTGAGAGTATGATCCCGCTGAACTTTGGTGGTAAACGTCTGGATGGAACCCAGACGGTTTCCCTGGCTAAGGACCCGTCGGCCCCGGTCTTCGCGAACTTTTTCGGTCAAAGTACATTTTCCCGCATCGCCCTCGTTAGTGGGTCGTCTCTCGTCCGTGTCCCCGACTCGACGCCATTGGAGCTTTTCGCACCCCTTGGATGTGGTTTGCAAACGGGAGCTGGCTCCATATTTGAATCCCTCAACGTCAAACCCGGAAGCAAGGTGGCTATCTTTGGCGCCGGGTGCGTCGGGCTGAGTGCAGTCATGGCAGCCAAGATCCGCGGTGCTGCTATGATCATTGCGGTGGATATTCAGCTGGACCGCTTGGAACTGGCTCGTGAACTCGGCGCAACGCACCTCATCAACGGCAAGGACAAGAATCTCCTTCAACAAATTCAAGATCTGTGTAAACCAGGCAAGGGTGTGGATTATGCGCTGGACTGCTCGGGCGTGCTGAGCGTGATCGAGACGATGATTCAATCGCTGGGGATGCGAGGACGAGCAGCAAGTGCGGGTGCTCCTGCGCCAGGGCAGCGAGTTGCGGTGGATGTGTTTTCGCATCTCGTGTCAGGACGAGAGTATGTCGGTTGCCATCAGGGAGGAAGTGTTGCGGCCGAGGTATGAACTTTCTCGTGCACACATGTTTCCAGTACCATTGACCGACGAGAATTCTAGATGGTCCCTTTCTTGATCGAACAACACAACCAAGGGAATTACCCGCTTGAGAGATTGATACGGTATTACAACGTGGAGGATGCACAGCAAGCATTCCAAGAGATGAAGGCTGGGAAGGTCCTGAAGCCTGTACTCATTTGGAGTTAATCTGGCTTACAGACTTAGGATAATAAGAGCTTAATCTGTACGGTTTGTCTTAAGAATCTTGATGTCTCTGTTATGTCTTATTGCAGTGTAGGATGTCACATAGTCTCTCATATATACAAGGAGTGTCAAAACACCTTGTCGAATAGGGTTACCCAAGCTTACCAGGTATAGAACTAGTTCTGGTATCCAGGTGTATTGATGCAGTTATGTGAGTCTTCAGCAAATGTGGGTCGAATTCTACGGCCCGAGCCCCTTGCCGTTCTGATACCCGCCTCGGCATGCTATCGGGGAGAAGCCACCGCAGCCGGATCAGCAAGACGACCTTGATGGATAGTGTTGTCGACATTGTCGGTGTTAGACTCAAGCGTCACGTCCGATCAAATTAGTGCGCACTAATACCCATAGCTTACTATGGTCCACGGTTTGGGCATCCGCCCATTACCGGTGCAGATGCGACAGACAACGCGAGAAAACTTGAAACGGAGGGAGGTTAAATGAATACTTTGACAGTATAGCCATTACTTTTACAGAATATTTTCAACGGAGAGACCACATATGTTGACGAAGGTGGCTGGCTGACTATGATGTATAACGACGGGCTGCAAAACGGAGCCATGCTATGCTAGATGATGGAACGATTACAGTGATCCCGACATTCCTCACTTCTGCTGTAACCCTGAGGCTTGACTGCTCTGAGCTGAGATAAAAGTACCACTGCTTAAACGACTTGGTATGTATGTTGGTATGCTATCAGTTTCAGCCTGGCCCGGTTTCATTGCCCCGGTTAAACATAGTCTGCGACGTCATGGATACCTTCTGGCCAACAAGTAGAACCTCCTTAGTCCGGTTTCAGACATCAGCTCCATGAAGCAAATGCGGTACAGTAAGTTCCGGTTATTTTGCGATCATGATGCAACATGTCACTGATCATTTGTACTCAGTGGTCAACGGCTACCGTTTAAAAATGCGTATAATATCCTACTTTGGGATAATGCAGAATTCTAACCATAGCACCGGCTATCTCAAGCTTTTCTCCTATACTCGACATGAAGTATTCATACCCGGGCGCCATCGCCCTGCTTGCCTCTACGGCATTCTCCCAGCATGCCCAGTTTCCGTTTGAGACCGGAGAGACCAAGACACCCTCTCACCAAGAAAAGCCAATCACCCCTGGGGTCATTAGAGATCCCTCTCTGGTGGCTAACACGACATATGATTACGTGATTGCCGGAGGTGGCCTCACTGGTCTGACTGTCGCCGCTAAATTGCTAGAGAACGCAAGCACGAACTTCACCGTCTTGGTCATCGAGAACGGCTTCTACGGATCCGAGTATGGTCCAATCATCGACGACCTCAACACCTACGGTCAAATATTCGGCAGCAGCGTGGATCATGCCTATGAGACGAATCCACAAAAGGTCCACAACCGCGTTGAAGTTATCAGATCCGGTAATGGCCTCGGAGGATCGACTCTCATCAACGGAGGCACATGGACTCGTCCACACAAGGTCCAAGTTGATTCGTGGTGTGATGTCTTTGGAAACACCGAGTGGACTTGGAGCAAGCTTGATCCGTTTATGAAGGAGATTGAAAAGCCCCGAGACCCTACCAAGGAAACTTCCGGCTCATGGCATTCTTATGATCCCAAGTGCCATAACGCCGAAAATGGAACGGGTCGAGTGTGGGTAGGCGCTCGTGACCGAAGACGCGCTTGGTCCCAGGTCATCCCGGCTCTCATGCGCACCGTCAACTACACCTATCCCGATGCACCGACCCAGCAAGATCTCTGTTGCGGGAATCCCCGAGGCGTCTCGATGTTTATGAACACCCTGACCCCGGCACAGATCAGAACAGATGCGGCCAGATCGTGGCTGAGGCCAATTCTCGAAAACGCGACGACGAGGAATCGCATCACTGTCTTGACTGGTCAAATTGTCGGGAGGGTGAACCTCGAGGAGAATGCGCGGAAGAGTTCTGATGCGAAGTACAAAGCTACGGGTGTGGAATTTGGTGTTCATGGCAAGGACCACTGGCGGTGGAACGTGACTGCGAAACAGGAGGTCCTTCTTGCTGCCGGCTCAGCTATCTCCCCCTTGATCCTCCAGTATTCCGGAATCGGGCCCAAGAAAGTCCTTCAGCACGCCAATGTAACACAGAAAGTCGATCTCCCCGTGGGCTTGAATCTCCAGGACCAAACTACCACCAACGTCCGATCAGAAGTGACTGCCCAAGGAAATGGTCAAGGACAAGCGGCCTACTTCGCTACCTTTGCCGAGGTCTTCGGTCCCGATGCACAAGCATACGAGGGTATCTTGAATAATAACGATACATTGAAGAAATGGGCGGATGAAACGGTTGCTGGCGGCGGCTTCCACGACAGCACAGCACTACTTGAGCAATATCAGAACTACCAGAAGTGGCTCCTCCAGGACAATGTCACCTACGCCGAACTCTTCCTGGATACTGACAATCGTATCAACTTTGACCTTTGGGATCTCATCCCCTTCACTCGAGGATACGTGAAGATCCTTGACAAAGACCCGTATCTCCGCAGCTTCGAGTATAACCCCCGATACTTTGAGAATGAGTTGGATGTTGCTGGTCAGGCCGCCGCCTCGAGACTAGCACGCACGTTGTCTCGAACCGGCGAGATGGCTCAGTACACAGGGAACGAGCTCATCCCAGGTCATCTCCTGCCGCTAGATGCTACGCTAAGCGACTGGATACACTATGTCAAACAGAACTTCCGTGCCAATTACCATGGTGTTGGTACATGTTCAATGATGTCGAGGGAGCAAGGTGGTGTTGTCAATCAGAAGGCCCAGGTGTATGGTGTTGACAAACTCCGTGTTGTCGACGGCTCGATCCCCCCGACGCAGGTTTCTTCGCATGTTATGACGGTATTCTACGGCATGGCCGCCAAGATTGCAAAGGCGATTCTTGATGACTACAAGCCCTAGAGTAAGAGCCGATATCTGGTTCTATGCCAGGATGTTCGGGTCATTCTTTCCTGTATTTATTCTGAAGCCCCTCTATCATTGTATGCCATTGTGAGCGCGAGGCCGGCAATAGCGCAGTTCTATGCGGATATTGCGAATCTATGTTGAGTTAGCCCTTCAAATGAAAATTGAAAAAAAAAATGTTAGTCCGCAGCATTGAAAGATCCAAAGCGCATCCAAGGTGCGACTTCGGCATCACTCGATTGTCCTTGTCGTCCACTGAACCTCGAAAAGACACTCATGTTGTATGACACTGACCCCATCAAATCAATCTCAACGGAGTACCCCGTACTATGCAGCTCTTCCCTCGTACCCCGCATTCTCCCAATTGCCAGGCAATCAGAATTCGTCCATCGGGTATGGATCTGTATCGCTGGAACAGTCAGGTTAACCGAATGGATACTACACAAATAGAAGAATTCGCCGTTGCTGCTATCTTGACTCTGGGAAAAGCTCAGAGAACATTCGAATTTGCCTGCATCGGACAGAAGTCCTTTCCCCTGACTCGCCACAGTGTAAGTCGATGCTAATTAATTCGTGATTGGCCATGCGGCCCGATGAAAATTCTTCCACCCGCCCACCAGAGTATATCGCGCTACATTAAGAGTACAGAGGTCCTGGATTCCCACACTTCTGCATCTCTACAGTGGGCGGTTGAGAAAAAGTGCATTTCGACAGCGCAACGGCAGTCCTGCCAAATTAGGCAAGGCTTCTAGAAGGTTGAATCGCGGACCTTCTCCGCGGCCGGAGGCGACCTAGTCTGTTAAGATTCTTACAGCGGAGCCACTAATGCTGCCCGCATGGTTCCCCAGAAACGTTGATTCGCCGGAGGATTTTGGGGATCAGTGTGCTAGGGCTTGGGGCTTGGGCTGGTGGGGGAAAAGCCTTCGAGGCCCAAGTCAGGACCTGGTTTAAAAGTTGCCTTTACCTCGCCCCGCGCTCGCGCGGAGGATCTATGGGGTCATTCTTATTTTATTGTCTTGTTTGTTTTCTTCGTTTGGCGTAAACCATTATGCACGTGCTTCCCGACGATGTTTTGCTGCTGATTGGGGACTTCCTCGAGGATCACCTGGACCGCTACAAGCTGGTATTCGTCTGCCGCCGCTTCCATGATTTGTTCTTACGCCTGGCTTATCGGGCAGCTTCGTTGAAATCCTGTCAGCACCTTCAATCTTTTCTTGGCTCCATACTACGACGCCCAGAGCTGGCTCGGGCCATACGAGTTCTTCATTTCGATCGCTGGCAAGATAAGCCGTCTACAGGCTATGTACATATCACCGACAAGGAACGCCCGCTACTGACTCAATGGGCCCGGGCCATCAGTCAGTCAGACGAAGAGCACGCTCAGTGGGAGCAGGATCTCCAGCACGGCGTGTCGGAGGCATGGATAGCGCTGTTGCTGCCGCTTGTCAGCAATCTCCGCCAGCTTCGTCTAGTTTACCCAAAGCACAACACCTATCTCGACCGCACACTGTCCCGCGCTGTCGACGGGGAACGTCCAGCCTTCCAATCGCTACAAGAAGTGTCGTTGAACCACTTGGAAGACGATGCTGACGACACTAAGGGCAACTACTTGCCATCGCAGATTCTGCCTTTCTTCCGACTGCCGCTAATGCGCACCCTCTCCGCCGACATGGTGCTGGAATCCGATTCTGCTCAGGAAGCCCGGGGATCTCCTCCGAGCACACCGCTGACTGACTCATCCTCATCCGTCTCGGAGATTACACTTAACGCTAGCAATGGCTCGAAGGGAATGCAGAGTTTAGTCGCTTCCTGCTCATCGCTCAAAACGTTCAAATATCAACACTCGGATTTGCACCTCCACGCCGAGGGGTACCAACCTTCCGCTTTCTACCACTCCCTGGCCGGCTGCAAGAACACACTGGAGACGCTCTGGCTCGACACCTGCGGCCACCACTTACCATTCACCATCGCGGGCGCCAACGAGACCCACGACGAATGGTTCGGGTCCCTGACCGAGTTCACTGTGCTGAAAGACATGCGAATTCGTCTCCCGAACCTCCTTGATGTCCGCTACCATGTCGAACCGTCCACCTCGCTCCCGGATATCCTTCCGCGCTCGCTCGAATCGCTCTATATCGAGGGGTGCAAGGAGAACACACTATCAATGCTGTTGAACCAGGTGCAAATGGTGCTTAGCCAGCGCACTTCGCGCCTTCCAGCACTCCAGCGATTGGACATTGAGGGTTTTTTCCACGACGAGGAAGACTACGAAGACTCGGGGTATGATGGGAGAAGCAACACAACTGAGAAGGTCATCAAGCCGCGGGTCTACGAGATGGTGAAACCGGTACGAAATGGTTGCGCTGAGGCTGGAATCGATCTGTTTATTCGGGATAGAGCTTGTTTGGAGACCATGAAGGGGTCTCCTGTTTAATGTTGTCATGACCCGACTGATAGATTTCTTCGCTTTTTGTTATTTAGAGAATACCCATGAAGTTAGATTTATTCACTTTCTTTTGCATACAATGTTATAGAGCGTCATACATTGAATTATATATCAATCTCTACAAATGCATTATCATCACTTCTTCCTAGTCCTGGCATCAGATATGATGATCGGAAGTAGTCTTAGAGGAGGGAGGGCTTCAATGAGAGCAGAAATGGTCCCTGGCAACCAACTGAAGATACGTCAGTGGCTTTACCTGGTGGCATACGATACAATGCTATCCATGCAATGATATCAACAGAATCAACTTCTGATGACATTACTTCGATCTCTCTCGGCAAGAGTATTTACCAGTTGCCACCTGAATAATGTATGTTTCAATATGATGACATAATTTGTATAATTCAGAGTATACAGCTATTCAACGAAATTGCAAGGCTATGTCACACCATAATCCATTCGCATATGCAATATGGCGGTGGAGCACGACACGCAGACAGACCTGTCGCCTTTACTCTGGTCTCTCGACGCATGGCAGACGAAAAGAAGAGTGAAGAGGATGAAGACGCGAACATTGTCAACTGGGATGGGCCGGATGATTTGGTACGTAACAGACCTATGCGTAAACAGGTACAATAATCACACTGCGACAGGAACATCCCCAGAATCTCAGTCCCCTGCGCAAATGGACCATCACCGCCATGCTCGGCCTGATGACAATCTCAGTGACATTCGCCTCATCTGTCTTTAGTACCGCCGTGCAGCCGACTTCAGCGGAATTCGGCGTGTCGCCGGAGGTCATCGTGCTGGGATTCAGCTTTGGACCATTAATATTCGGGCCGCTGTCGGAATCATATGGACGCAATATGCCGCTCTTTATGAGTTTCTTTGTCTTCGCTATTTTCCAGATTCCAGTGGCCGTGGTACAGAACCTGCAGACGATTTTTGTCTGTCGGTTTTTCGGTGATATTTTTGCCAGTGCGCCATTGGCAATTGTATGGGTCTTCTTCGTTTTCCTTGGCTACGACGAAGCTAACGACAAAGGTTGGAGGAATGCTGGCAGATACCCTCGACCCCGTTGATCGCGCAGTTGCTGTCGCGATATTCGCAGCAATTACCTTCATTGGCCCCGTGGCTGGCCCTGTTGTCGGCGGTTTTATCACTATGTCGTATCTGGGCTGGCGCTGGACCGAATACATCACAGCCATCATGGGCTTCTTCTTCGGGACGGTCTGTTTTTCTTCGTATCCGAGACTTTCGATCCCGTCCTGCTCCAACAACGGGCTAAGCACCTACGATACGAAACCAAGAACTGGACCCTACACGCCAAGAGCGAAGAGAATCTGGTAGACCTAAAGGTGATTGCGCACAATTACCTTCTTCGGCCATTTGTCATGCTCGCGCTTGAGCCAATTCTCGTCCTCGTAACCCTGTATATGGGTTTCATCTACGGGTTTCTGTATCTTTGCTTCGAGGCTTATCCGATCTCGTTCCAGGAGAAATGCGATTGGAACATGGGTGTTGGTGAGTTGCCTTTCATCGCTATCACGGTGGGTGTGCTTTGTGGCTGCGGGATTATCATCTTCTCTACCAAGGTGCGCTTCCAGCGTGTCCGGGAGAAATTTGGAAAGGTCATTCCTGAGGAATGGTTGATATCAATGATGATCGGTGGCGTTCTTTTACCGGCGGGTATGTTCTGCATTGGATGGACCTCGAGTCGCAGTATTACTTGGGTGCCGCAGGTGATATCTGGTGCATTTCTGGGAGCCGGCGTATTATTGATATTTCTGCAGGTGAGTTGGCCGGTTATTCAGATGGAATGGTGGCTGACGATGAGCTGGAGTCCAAATTATATTATCGACTGCTATGCCGTCAATTCGAACTAGGCTATTGCGGCCAATTGCTTTTCTCAATTAGGTCTAGGAGCAGGATTTCCCTTGTTTGCTTTGCCAATGGTATGTCACATCCGATATTTGCTGTGATTGCGCTAAGGATCATAGTTTCGTAACCTTGGCGTCAACTGGGCCATGACACTTTTGGGCTGTCTAACGTCCATTCTGTTTCCAGTCCCAATTCTCTTCTACATCTATGGAACGAAAATTCGGGAATGGAGCCGATTCAGTCCTGCATGAGCTGTATATATATATATTCATTTGATGTATACTATGAATGCACAACACCGCACCTATAATCTCGCAGTATCAACATTCCATTCGGTAGTACACAGCAGGAACGTATCACGAAGAGCCTAGTCAATTAGCATAGAAACAACACTTCCAACGAAGCAAACTCACCGATAGTCGATACTTCTCATTTATAGCTTGATAATCCTCACCCGCAAGCATGTCACAAAAATGCCGAATCGACGGATAATGCACGATGGAGATCTCATTCCACCACTCCTGCTCCGGTCGACTGCAATCACCCCTGGAGTCAATATTACCATTCGGCCTAACCACGTTCCCAACCAGCTTGGCATTTCCTCCCCGCTTCCCAGCGACAGGAATAAATGCCTGGCCATATTGATAATAACTCTTCTTGCCATCCGGATGATGAAAATGCAACAAATTCAGCATGGTCACCGGTCGATCACCATATTCCTTCGTCAACTTGTCCATAAACGCGAGCAACTCCGGCGACAGCTCGAGATTCTGCGATGTCGACTGCGTCTGCGACTGCGACTGCACCTTTTTCAACGACCCGGTCAATGTAATCGAGGATGTTTCGCGCTTCAGCTTCTCATCGCGCTCGGCATATGTCGTCAGGAGCTTGGTCGGAATTCCGACCAGAATTTTGTATTCATCGCGGACGGCAGATTGGAGGTCGGTCGGGAGGATTGGCTTATCACCTGGAATTTGTAGGACGGCTAACAGATCCCAGGGATGCGAGGTGAGAGCGTTCTGGTCGATAAGGGACGGGTGGATCACGATATGTTGAGGGCGCGAGGAGACGACAATCTCGATTCGGTGCTCGCGTAGACGCCGAAGGAAGGACTGGGGAGTTATATTGAGGGAGAAGAGGTGTAGCGTCAAGGCCGGCATGTTGTGTTGTTGGTACTTTCAATCGCTCTGCTAGAAGGTCGGGGTAAGACTAAGTGGGCGTTGCCGAGGTTATATACCGAGGTATGTGATGTCATATATACTGTGCGAAAAGTAACTTATACAATGCATGCTTACTCCAATAACAGACAATGATTTAAAGATCGGAACGAAAATCCTATACTCGATTTCATAAATATAGTGCTCATTCAGGGTGTGCAGTGAATTTTGATCGTACATGCATCATGTATACCATATGACCTCGGAGCACCAGCCACCTTCTCAGTTGGGCAGCACGTCCGTCAAACTTGGTCTCTCCGTATCTCGGCCCTGTTCCTAGACCCTGTACGAAAGACGATGCATATGTTTTATTTGAGACCAATATATGGACAAATCATGGCGAATCGATCTCTACAATTCAATGCAAGCTGTGATTCAAGTCGCGCGCGCCAAATCAAGCGCGCCAATTGGCTGCCAGATGTTCTGTTCATAGCGTCCCCACGATGAATCCAGGCTTAATAGGAATACTTAGCTTCCAGGATTCCAACGGGATTCTAGCTGGTTGCCACAGTGCATTTTTAAAATTGCCAATGTCAGTCAATCGGACAAATTCGAAAGATTCCACAATTACCATCAGCCCGGACAGCCTGTCCCCGAAGCAGGGTGGCGTCAACGGTGCTCGTCGACTGATTGCATGGGCTGCGTTCGTTGCGATAGTGCCCCTTCTCATCGTGGTCGGGATTATTGTCTATATTCTGATCCGCTATCATGTCTCCCGCAAGGCAGACGCAGAGCCAACCCTACGACTTCCTAGTGACCAGGACGATTCCAGCGTCTTCCTGGTCCATATCGATTCCGCCCGATTTGTCACCATTTCTAGCGTTGCGAGTACTGTGGTGGCATTATTGCCAGGGTTCATTATGATACTGTGCTCGTTTCGCCTGGCCAAGATGTTGTCAGATACGATGCAGGAAGATCGAATCGCTCATTTGCCTACTCCGTACCAATTCGGGCTACTGATTGAAGTCATGAACGCCCAGCTCATCTCGATGTGGGATCTCCTCTGCTACAGCCGTTGGAAGAAGATTGCCTTGAGTCCTGTTTTGCGGATGGCCGTTGGCTCGCTGGTTGTATCCTTGTTTCTAAGGTAAATCCACGCTCACTGTCAAGGAGACGATAAAGGCTAACGAAATAGTTATGCAATCTGGGTGGCTGACACTTGGCTTCATATTGTCACCGAAGCAACTGTCATATCCCAAGTGACAACCATGGACGCTCCAAATCACTCACTAGGTTTTGATTTCTTTTCCGAATGTGCCGGCGTCCATGATGATACCAAGCAATTGCCCGACATTTGCCTGCGTCTTATTTATGCTGTAGTCGATAGATCAGCGCAGCCATATTTGGTCTTCAACAACTTGTCCGATACTTACCAAGTCAGGCGAGAGGCTCTGAATGGCGAAGCCTTTTCGTATCTTGCCCCTGCTTCGTCCCCGGCAAACATCGACTACCAGGCCCATACTCTTGCTGCCAGCAGCCATTGCGAGCCCTATACTCAGCAGTGTAATGTCCGCAGTTTGAACGAGACTACGAGCATATTCAATTGCTCGGAGAACTTCCACGGAACCATGACCGAAGGAGACGCCTTGAAAGGAACGGCCTGCAGCTCCGAGGGATGCATGAAACTGTTTACAGATGCGAATCTGAACCACACAGCCAACATGAACACAGCAACACCGTTCTATGCGGGTGTGATAGGGAATTTCCACCCGACCCAGATTGCTTTGGACAGCACTCTCACCAACGACTCGCAAGTCATTGTTAATAAACAACAATGGGTGTTCATGTTGCGTTGTGCCATGCGCGTCCAGGATTTGACCTACTCTTTTGTCAATGGCTCTATGACGGCAGCTGAGCTGTCGCCTGCGAGCGATGATGTCCGTGCCATGTCGAGCCGATTTCCGCGTCTTGACACCGTTCTGTTAGAGTTGGGGAATATGCTACAGGTAGCCACAGCAGTGAGCAATACGTCACAGGAGATTGCAGATTATTACTCGACTTCTCTGGAGGCTTTGACGCTCGCTTCGACTGCAAACTTTTTCAAACCATCGCGCTGTCTTAAAGAGCAACTTCGGGAGACCATGCTGGTTACGCGGGTTCCCAAAGTCCCTTTATTTCTACTTGGGTCATTATGCTTGTTATTTGTCGCACTTAGCATGGTGCTGACGGGCACGGTGATTTTCGAACGCCCAACGCGATACCGTGATATCCAAGCGCGATTGAGTGTCTTTGGACTTGCAGCCAGTCGGTTTGAGACTGGCGCTGGTCGACGGGTGTCTGACATGGGAGATCTATTTGGAGAGAAGCATGTTGGCAGCAGTCGTGTGGGCATCATGATGACCCCGGATGGAGGATGGGATTACTTTTCGGAGGTATAGCTATAGATTCGAAACAATGCATTACGGTTACTTATTTCAATGCTGCACCAAGCCAAGCCGAATACATGTAGAAGACGACCCGAGTGTATCACACGTTCGGAGAATTGTTCTCATGGCCTGTTTCATGGTCGCCATAGCCGTCTTCGAAGCGAAGCGAAGAAAGCATAGCAAATAGTCTGATTAACTAATGGTAATGGGTAGTTTGTTCAGAATTATCAACTTCTCTTACCACTACTTTTCTTTTATAGAACCTAGGAGTACAGTCCCGCCATCCCACAATCTTTAGCCGCCCAAGTGGGTATACGAAGGTATAGTGCCATGCTGCACTTTCTCGGAAGAAAGAACGTTTATTTCGTCCTGCTTGATGGGCATGAATGCAACTGTTGACAGAGATTCTTTCTATTTCTCTTCGACTTGATGATATTATGCATCAGCCACATCGATCTCTCAGCCCATAATAGTGGTCTCATTTGCGGATTGTTGCTTCCTCTGCACCAGCCTTTTTGTCCCCGCTTATACTGTGTAGTTAATCCCGTTCTGTAGAGCCAAAAAAAAAAAAAAAAAGGTGACCGATTCCATGGTCGCTTCCAATGTTCACTAGATACCGGGCCCGATCTATACATCTCAGCAACTGGCATGGAATAATACGTTGGAGCTTTAGTCCAACATCATTTTTCCGCAACAACCCATCGCTTTTGTCATAGCAAACGAGAAACTTCCCTATATTCCTCTCCAGAGTGTGAGCGAGTAGAGGGGAGCAGGGGTGAAAGGTGAGATGGAGTTGAGAGAGGGGCATAACCAGTGGTGATGTCTTTCAAATTAGTTATGAGTACGTTTTGTTTCCTGGCCAATCCCTGGTTCTGGCATGATATATAGTTCCTTGAAGCTATTCCGAGAGTTGAGATCGAATCCCCTTCCATTCATCGCGCAACCGAGATTAGATCTAGCCAAACCCGCAAACGGGTGATGGATATCGACCCGTAAGCCTGCTGTTGTATGATTAGTCTTGGAAATCTATTACGTTGGCATAGCATCAATTGTTATCCAGTGATGAGAGAAAATTTACCTGATGCTTTCCATGTATGCCTCTCTTTCTTAACTCCCAAAAAGGTGGTCCTAAAGTCCGATAAATGACCCAGTACAGTTGATAAAAACTCAAATATACATAATAGAAAGGAAAGTACTGGTTTCATAACTTGTTTTACAAACCAGCTCTTCTCCTTGAGCCATGTCTTCATTCTCATAGACACGCATCTGGCAATATAAATGCTTAGCTACCTTCCTTTACCTCTCAGCAAACCGGTCATCACCAGCGACAGAAGCAAACTGATTCTTCCATTCCCTCCAGCGCTCCATACTCGACATTTTGCGGGGCTCGGATACACTCCCAACCTTCTTGCATTGCTGGAAGACATAACCACCTTCGTCCGGCCACATAATCCACTGGGCAGCTCCAACAAGATAGTTTCCAATATTGTTCGGTCCTTCAATAGGACGCTTCTCTAAACAAGGATATTCACTGCTTGACGACAGGATATCATCAAGGGAGCTCAGAAAATCGCAGTCACACAGGTTTGAGCTTGCCAGCCGGGTCATGGCGGAGTTGAAGTTGCGCCAGCGAAAGGTGGATAGCATTCTGAGAATAATCTTATCAGATCGGTCAGTGATTATAAATTTGGCTAGGGAAAGGTACCTGCCATCTCATAATGGAAATGATTCGGAAAACCGGCCCAATTTCGTTCTTCAAATGGCCAGTGTCAATTTGGGATATGGCTCGTTAGGGTCTTCCGGGGGTAGGCCTTTAAAGATCTCATGGCACGTTAGTGCCAGAAGGAGTTCAACAATACGGTTTTGTCCTTCGTGATACTGCGCGAATGCCGAGCACACCCGTGCAATTGATAAAAACATCGATCCAATATAGATCCTTGGATGCGGCTTAATTGTGTACATGTTGGCGTCCTGTTCTTCTTTTTCCGGTGTGAGATTGCGCGTGTCCGCCCGTTTCATCAATTCGTCGTGTCTCGGTTTTGTGTCCTCTGCGAGCATAGTATCAAACTCGCTGACCGCCTGGCTAGGGGTCAAATTCCCTTTCACTAAAGCCTCCAGTCTGGGCTTAATCCAGAGTCCCTCTTTTTCGCCGGATTCGTCATACAATCTCAGAGGGGAATGGCTTGTCCTCGAACTCGGAACTCCTCTAAGTATTTTGGGTTCATCACGAGAGTGTGGTAATGAGGTTCTCTATCTGCCTGGGATCAAAGTATTCCTGGAGGTGACTTATTATCAGGGGACGATAGTGTCTGGTTGAATTCCGGAGGATTAAAGAAGAGTTGGGGCAATGTCAGCCTCGGCGGGACGATTCTGCCTTACCTTGGTGGGATAGTTCTCTTGGTAGAGGATACATCTGCATGCTCCAGCAGAAGATTCTAATAGTTATCTGTGACGCTCAGCTCAGCGCCTTTATCGGCAAACACCATCAACATGGCAAACGATGCCATGAAAGCAATCAAGACAAACAGCTGCTTAGTGAGGCCACACACAACCATACAAGGCTTCTTCTTCGTGTAAATAGACTTCCCTCTTCTTTTCTTTTCTTCTTTAGATTCGATATTCTCGTCGATGGCCACAATAGTCTAGATAAGAATATCAGTTCGTTATTATGATATTATCTACTGGTCCGAGCCTGTGACAATACTTATACATTTCCTAAAACTTCGGAAGGAGGATAATGTGACGGCTTGACGCTGTATCGACGCCAAGACGAGCAAACAGCATCAATGGAGCTAACAACACCACCATGCAAACAGATAAAGAAAGTCCTAGCCTTGCAGCTTAAGCGTACGAACGCTGACAGATAGTCAGACGCAACAAGCACAGGACCAACCCCTTTCCAAGCACATATCTTACCGCCACTTCGCTCTGTGGAATACGAGGGTAAACTGCCATCCCACCATCTCTAGCCGCCGGGGTGGGTATACAGGAATGGTGTCATTCTAATGTTAGAACTCCTTTTTCTGCTTTCCTTCTTTTGAAGACGGCATCTCTGCTTCAGATTTCTTGTTGGTCATAGATGCGGCTTGGGAGAGTGCATCGATTCTCCGGGATATTCTGAGCCAACAGCACCCCTTCTAGTGCTCGTATATAGATGTATGCGTATTGCCTCATCTTGTGCATTCGTTTGGTTGATCAGTAACAACCTAATCTATGATCGCTTGTGATGTTGAATATCAGCACCGATCTATATCACTATCCCTGCGTGACGGACCGGTTTGAAATTGACATCAATAGTAAGGAGTCTATTATAGGGATTGCGGAAATTCATTTAAAAATTGTCTTCGCAACAACCCATTATTCTCATCGTAGCATATTATTTCTCCCAAGCTAGTAATTCACTACATACGACCATAGGGTGTGGAGAACAGGGCTTCCCGTCCGCTCAGCCGTACTTAAGCCACACGCCGGCCGGTTAGTAGTTGGGTGGGTGACCACCAGCGAATCCCGGCTGTTGTATGTTTTTTTTTTTTTTTTAATTGCCGTCACTCAGCAATAATTTTTGGATCGAGTCCAACTTTATCGTATGCCATGCGTACAACTGCTTCCTGGCCCTTACGACTGGGGTGAGTAATGCCCATTCCTTCAACCTTACCATTGCTAATCCTCGTGATCAGTATCTCCGTGTCGATTAGGTGAAGTGGAAAAGGCTTACGTGTTGACGGCAGAGGACCGGATCACTCCACGCACCGGATCTCCGTCACGGATGGCGTCCTGCAGACGCTTCAAATAGAGGGCACCCGCACCCTCCGCACGACCATAGCCATCAGCAGATGCATCAAAGGTATGGCAAGTAGATGTGGGCGACAGGATACCCAATTTGGCCGTGTTCATGTGCTGGTCGACAGTGAGAATTAAGTTAACGCCGCCAGTGATTGCTGCATCACAATCCCGTGCACGTAGGGCATGACAGGCGTTGTGGATCGCGTAAATTGAGGACGAGCAGGCAGTGTTGATAGTAAAACTAGGGCCCTTCAAGTTGAAAATATTGCCGACCCAGTTACTGATGATACCTGGGTCGATACCAGTGGCCGCATAGTTGTGACGAAAATCCGGGTCTCGGATCGACATTTGTTCTTTCAGTTTAGTCAGTTTGATTCATCAATGGCCTCACGAAAAACTCACGATAGTCTGAGGTGAACTATCCCACAAAGACGGCCGTGTTCGATCCAGATACGGTTTCCAGCTTCCAAAGTGAGACCAGCATTCTCCAGACACTCATAGGACACTTCAAGAATCTTCCGCTGCTGTGGATCCAGCCACTGTGCCTCTATAGGGGTCATGTTGAAGGCGGTAGGATCGAAGTCTTCGAGATTTTGATCGAGAAAGTAGCCTCCCAACACGTTGAACAAACCCGGCCGCTCGAGGTTGGAATGAAAATGGGCATCGATATTGAAACGGGATTCAGGGACTTTGGGAGTTTGTCCAGATCTTTTCTCGACCAACATCTCCCACAGAGACGAGGGAGAATCCACCGCGCCAGGCAGTCTACAGGCTGCAATGGTCAGATTCAAATTCCATGTCATGAACAAATGAAATGCTTACCCATGCCACAGATGGCAATTGGCTCGAGTACGTCTTCGCCATTGCGAGGGCTGCTAACTCGATGAGGCATATTGTCCGTGTTGGTCTCGGGTTCCGCAGGAAGTGTTTGTTTTCAAAGTAAACCTAGCTTCTTCGAGATTTGATATACAAAGAAGAGTTGATTGAGAATCGAGGATGTTAAGTAGTTAATTTGAGCACTGTTGGCCCTTCCGTATTCGATATTCGACCACCAGACATAGACATTGTTACCCGCACTAATTGGTAATATTCCTGATTCTTGTCAAAGGACCTGCTGACTTACTGTGCTCGGGAACTTGAGCTCGGTGCAGAATTGGACATGGTGTACAATGTTGCCGGAATGGCTCAAGCTCGGGCCGAATCGTCTAGTCGTGGCTCACTGAGATACCCTCTTGGATTTCAAAACATTGGCGGCTTGTGTTTTACTCACGGCCATATAGAACCGATCGATTCACAAGCGACGAAGATAACTCGGCCGCTTTATTTCGACGTGGGGGATAAAGTGTGAGGAAGCAACAAAGGATCTTTGGCTTCATCAGACTTCTTGACCATGGATATTCACCATCTTCGGCGCTACTTTGTCGTGCTAGCCTTGCTGGCAACTGTACTCCTCTGGGGGCTGAGTGCCTGGAATGGCACCGTCATGGCTCTCTTGCTGGCCGTTTACCATGGACAGATGGCCGAAGGCCTCCCCTTGCAAACACGGTATACGGGGATTCATCTTGTAGATATTCCAATTGCCTTGCTAGTGGGATTCTTCTTCCATGGTACTAATGGACAGCATATTGAATACCAAATTTTCTTACTCGATGCATATTCGGTCTTGCAGTCAGCATTTGTCTGGTTGTATATAGAAAGCTGTCGTGCAGGAGCAAAACCGAAACGGATTGCCTAGTGAGTCTTCTTTCCAGTTTTTTCCAGGCATCCCAACTCTCTAACATCTGTTCAGTCCGGTCATATTTGGATTGCTATGGCAAGCATTCGGGGGAGTTATTTCCTTTCCACTGTACTATGCAGTGCATATTGGATGGACTCTTCATGATCAGGCAACTGGAATAGTGAGCTTTGCAGACGCTGTTGCAATACCTGTCAGTTTCCTTCTCGGCGCCATTCTCCCAGCCATCATTGGCATGCTCCCAACCTGGCTTGGCCCGGCGAGTCGGACAGCCATAGAACACCAACGGATTCTGGCCGCATGGCAGCCAGATCCAGTCTGGGTTTCCTGGATTCAACTTTCTCTCGCAACAGTGATTCGGAGCATCTGGAAATCACCCCGTGGACCACGCGCCTCGCATCGGTTGATCTCTGGATCGTATTTGCTCTCTGCTCGACTGTCACTCATGTCTATGTCATTTCGAAGGCATTATGGGCGGCGGACCTACGCCTCTGGGCAATGTATGTGCCAAACGGCTTCGCGGGAACACCGGGCACAGACGACATTCTGGTTCGGGGGCCTTGGTTATTTCTGCAGTACGATCTGATCATCATGGCGATCTCCAGTCTCTCATGGGCGTTTGCGCTACTCTGTCATGCCTTCAAGGGAGAATCATCGTTCTCCCCTGGCAAGGTCGGGCTCATGATGACCGTTGGCGCTCTAACGATCGGACCGGGAGGGACAGTGTCACGGAGCTCGGCCAGGTTAATGGAACATCAACTCATGTGTTCTACCTAGGTAGCTATCGACGAGAATAATTGACATGAGGAAGGAAGAAAGGAGGTAACGCCATATTTATAGACAAAGCAACAAAGCAAACAACCACATCTCACGTGATAACCAGCCAACGTGACCAGGCCGTCACAGACAGTGTCACTGGCCCTGTTGGTGAGGGAAAATCAGTTGCACAGGTCCAGTTGAAGAAATCCTGAAAATGTTTGGGAGGATAGGTTCAGGCCGAGCGAGTGGAGAAAAGTGGATTAAAAGTGCCCACTCCCGGAGGAGGAAGTCAGTCGATAATTGCAGTATGTACGTATTTGAATGAATTATAAACATACGGAGTAAATGTGGGTGACGACGAAAAGGACACAATTGTGCGTGGCTTTTGGTGCAAAAATTGTGGTCTTTTCGCAGAGTAGATTGGAAAAAGTTGGCTATACCTGATTTGGCTCTAGCGTATAAAGGCTTATGGTCTACACCTAAACTAAGAAATCAGACAGCGCGTACATCATGAGTTTTAGAAAGACAATAAATAGCCATCCAATCTCCAAGCTGAGTATCCTGAGTAAGTCTCCCTCAAAATCATAATTCTCTCAGACTTATCAGATGTTTCGCGATGCCTCAGGGTGTAGCAAAACAAGCGGATACTGTCGACTGGAATGCTTTTGTACATGAAAGTGACCCTGAGGTTAACTCTGGTTATACAGAAGCAACAAGAACCCAGATTGGGCATGTGAAGAGCAGTTTCCAGAAGTATGTTACCTTAGCATGTTAAGACCTTTTGCTCACCCATAGAGAGTTAGATTTACATCGCATCTTCAGCCAGGAGACTATAAATATTGGCTTCAGAACATCACGCTAAGAGTCATAGAGGGTTTCCTCCAATGGTATCTCGATACTCACAATGTTGAGTATCAATCAGGGTTCTTGGTCTTTGCTCGATTTTGGAGGATATTTTGGTGTGAGGAAATGGACAGCCTTTTCAACTATGACTTGAGACGTCGAATGACAAAGGTAAGGTAAACCAATGCTAGTAGAAGGGACCAGAGCTAACTGAATTAGCTGGTTTGCACAACTCTTACCATCGACTATGAACTTGACCTGGGTGCAAAAATGCAACCACCAATCAACATTGACAATCTGCTTTCCTCTACCTATCATCTCATCACTGTCACTAGGATCCGATTTCCCACTGCTCGTTGCCGCCAACAGCTGAGTACTTTGAGGAAGATGATGACCTCAACCACAGCACGTCCTGGGACATTGGTAGTGTCCTCTGGGTACATGAGAAAAGGGAAGGATGCTCTCAAATGGAAAGATATTGAACTCTTCATGGTCAAACACCTGGAAGAGCCGAGCTGTCAGACTCTTCTCATGAGAGTTAGGCATAGGCTAAATAAGGGCAAAAGAAACCAAGGTGTTGCGTAAGTAATGGGTCGTTCCTTTCTTGAAACCAGCTAATTGTTAAGGCCTGTTTATATATACACTGAGTGAAATGATAATCTCACCTTCTGCGCTATCCAAGACATCATAGAATATGCTATTGTTGATGGTGCATTCACTAGTGAATATATTGAAAAGCCTCAAGATATTTGGAAGTACGCTAAGGTTCTAGATCATCGGCTCAGCACTTCACTACACATCGCAGATAGTGTTAAAGAGATACCCATTTTCTGAAAGGCTGTGAAAGACTCTGAAGGCAACTGGGTAACTTCACCAACCAAAGCTTGGACTTATGAGGATTTACAAGAATATGAACTTGCTGCCGCTAAGTCAGCAGGGGATGAAAATCCAGGATCCTTGTACAAGTATCAGAAAGGAGCAGCTGCTAACATCAGTAAGAAAGGCCATCCCAGGTCATTAGTGTGTTCTAACTCTTGTTTGCAGGACATCTTGATGAACATTCCTGAAAACTTATTATGGGCCACAAGAGGAGTGATACCTTCTCCCACTACATCCAAATCCAGGATGATACTCAGTCAGCTTTCATGGGGACACCGACAAGAGACGCCCTGATGAAACTAGCTACCAATAAAGGTCTAACTCAAGACCCATCTGCCCCACAAGAACTAAGCGATACCAGAAAGCAAGAGGTTGAAAAAGACAAAGAGCTTAATAACCTGATTGCTCATCATGATAAGCTTCACGCCCAACTGATTGCAATACACCACCAACTCCAGAAAGGGAAACACACGAATCTCTACAGGGAGTTTATAAAAGCAGGGAACAGAGTCAGGGCGCACAAGAAGAAGCTACTGAGATCTGTGGAAGATGCGCAGCATAAAGAGTTTTTTGGGGCTGTTGGAAACGCCATTATCAAGCAAAACTACAAAGGCAAGCCGATTCAGTTCGATCCAGATACTTCTCACATTCTGCCCGAGCGAAAAATGCTTGCGGATCTTGAATTCAAGAATAGGGACGTGGACAAAGTGAGCAATGAGGAGCTTCTTGAGGATTGCATCCACTCCCTTGAATTACACTTGATTCTCCACCGTCTTAATGTGCCACCAGCGCTACAAAAGCGAATTTGGTTTGATGCACCCTCCTCAGACATACTGTCCACATGCACTGGCCTTTTGAGAGTAAGACAGGACTCAAGTGTCCTGTGTGTCTTGGGCGTTCTGACCACCATCATGAGAGAGCAAGAATGTACCAATATGCGCGAAAGGATACATTGCAGAAGCACTTTGGGACCCATAAACTGCCATCAACCTTTCCCAAAGGTCGTCCCTGTGACCGCCCTGGTTGCGAAGATGTTTTATATTCGCTTCCTAGGTATAAATTCCACCTGGTTAATGTACACAAGATTGCACTGTAATTGTAACAAGATTACGAATTTGGTTTATAGCATACTTATTTGATACATATTAGCATTATGCATCTGATCCTTCAATTGCTCCAATCACATACGGACTCTGTTTAAGATACAGTGATGTAAATATAAACTCCACGCTGTATAAGTCGTTCTTGAAACTGGCCTGACCAACAAACGTATGTTAATTTATCCCTAACCCAAGGCCTTATTGCCTGTAAATCATTGAGCCAACCACATATAGTGAGTTCATAGAATTCATCTTGTATGATATGATGCAGACCCAAGCAATACTGCAGGATGCATTGTGGACTTGCATGATTGGTCGCGCCCTAAATTGGATTTTACACGAACTTTATAGAGATTCATATTTATGGTGACAATGCATTGCTTAACCAATTTGGTAACTTCCAGCATACATTTGGTTTAGAATCTATTTATACTAAAGAATTGATGGTGAAATGCTTATATTTTTGTTCAAGGACAGAATTTTGACAAAAAGACTGCTCAAAACGCAAATATAGCAGGCAACTCTATGGTTGGGATGCTCAAGAAGTTGTGCAAACCAAAATAAATCATAATTTCGGATGTGCTAAGTAAGGCTGAGCTGATTATCAGTTTTCGAGAGAAAGACACAAATAGGAATTTTCATTCAAGTAAACAAGTAATCAAACAGAACAGCCGAAATTCATACGGCCTAAGGCTACCTTGCCAATCAAGAAAATCTTCAAAAGTGAACGCCGTGCACTTTAATTTGATGGAGTTTATAACGCGGAAGGGATCTCAATTTGTCTCGCAATCAGGGTAGTCGCAAACCCTTCCATTAGAAAAGTCCATCCTGCAAATTCACGACTTCGCAAGTGCCTGATACAGAACTTCCTTGCGAGCATATTCATATAAGAGTTACGATGTATCAACACGGTAGACTATGCCACGAATGGCCGGTTGGACTAGAACCTATGGCTTAGTGCTGACGAGTAAGGACTAGAATGTAACAAACGTTTTATTGACGAAGACAATCGCGAAGAACTAAATCCTAAGTACATGAAATGAGCGTCCTTATATATCCATCCTGATCCTGTCCTTGGTATGCCCAGATCATATCTAGGATATGTTCTTGTCATGTCGTGGGTATGTTCCGATCATATCCTCGGTATACTCTTGGCATATCCTGGGCATGATGTTAGTTGTCGGAACCCAGGGTTTAGTGGATATATGACTCAACCAATGGAAATCGCTAAAAGAGGTCTGAATTGCTATATAGCTCCTATCTGGCAATTTAACGTATTCGGTAAGCGAGTCGGCCACATAAGTGAGTCGGCCACCTCCGACCTACGTTGAGAATCAGACCTACTTTAAACCCCCCAAAAATGCATTTATATATAAAAGCT
>JAMAHJ010000082.1:0-45848 GCA_023627475.1 Aspergillus sp. S3505 | reverse complement strand
ACATCAGTCCTCATTCAAATGCAAACTGGGAAGATTGCGCTGGCTAGTTATCTTGGTACCTTTAATGCTATGGAATCGACTGAATGCTCTTGTGGACGCAGTCGTCAAGATATACGCCATGTTCTCCTCCACTGTACAAACCAGGCAGGCCCCCGGATGCGCCATCTTACACAGGGGTCAAGGCGGGAGTTGGATTACCGGGCCTACCTAACACTGCCGGACCTGGTACCGAAGGCAGTGCGATTCATGCTTGAGACAGGCCTTCTAGGTCAGTTTCAGACGCTACCAACCACATACCGAATCGCAGCAACGGAGAGGAAACAACCGGCAGAATAGCACAGTCAAGGTTAAACGCTTGCAGAAGTAGGGAAGGAAACGAGACAGTATCCAACAAGCCCATGGACCTTTGTGGCCATGGGAACAGCAGTGCGAAAATCAGCAGCATGGGGCATACAACATGCGGAATGAGATATCAGGATATGTGTATAAAGGCGACGATGTACATAGCGACTACCATTACGGCGGCTTACCCGGCTGCCCCGCAGGACCTGCCGCCACTCGGCCTATAGGGCTGACAGATGCGTGTATGAACAATAAATAAATAAATAAATAAATAAACAAGGTAATTGAATAAACCGAGTCCCTGTTCAGCATGCATTTACAATACATAATATCCTCCATGATTAGCGTCCACACTGCTTTCTGAATTTGAAGATTCGAATTTTGCACTCCCCCACGTTGGCCTGCGACTTTCGCTTTAGAATTTGGAAAAAAAAAAATAGTGTATCTTCTATGCGGTAGAACAGGGAGGATTTGGATTTGGCCTTCTAGACTTGGCCTGTATGTCATGCGGTAGACGACGCTATGTTGTACTCGAGATCCCCCAGAAGGTATTGTCGTCCGAGGACCCTGGCTATGTTCAGAACAATTACTATCTTGCATCGAGCGGACGAGTTGCTTGGAAAGATACATATGCATATATTGCCGCTGCCATTTCCAGGCGGGCTTGGTAAACGACAGTGTCATACATTCAGCCGACAATGGTATCCTAAATACTATGGCTGCAGCTCTCAACTCCCCGAAAGAAATGGTGGCGCCCCAGCTAAATGGCGAGTAAGTTGACGATTCATCTCCCTATGCCATCTTTGGAGCAAATAATGAAAGGCGGATTGTTGTGCATAGATCCCACATCATGTAGCTAATCGATTATTGCAAATGGTTGAATAAGATCCTAGAATTTCTTTTGGTTGTAATAGAGACGCACGTGAAGTTCCAAGGATTCCGCAAAATTACTACACAATAAATAGTATTAGCAGCTAACTGAAAAATACTATGTACGAAACATCCAACAACCCAGAAAAGAAAATGCAGCAATCACCCCCCAAACGCACTATCCTCCAGGCACCCGTTCTGGTTTGATTACTACCAAACTTGGCCCTACATTTATACCCGCAACCAGAAACTCCGCCACAATAACGTTGATCCTTGCGGCAGCGACAACCATCAACAGGTACACAGTAATCTCAAGGAACTGAATTGTGTTTCAAGTTGAATCTGCATACTGGAGTTCGGATACATATCTTGCAGTGTGGCTTTGCTAGCTCGCCTCACCCTGTACAAAGCAATCAGCGAATGTACAGCCTCCATGCCGGACTGAATTTCATTTCTCATCTCATCTCAGCCTTGCCGGTGCCAGCGCCATTTGTCAGGCTCGAAAAGACATAATAGGGGAATAATGGAGTGTGATTACTTGCTTGCCTGCAGAGTACATAAGTGTGGGATTTTCACGCTGGGAGCGAAGTGTGATATTCAGGGCCTTTCCAATTCGTGATTCCGGGATCCCGTGCCCTAGGGGTATTAGTACATAGCCTCCAGTCATGGCCTCCTCTACCGGTAATTCGTCACCAGCAGTTACGACCAAATCAAAACCACAAACCAAGTCCAAGTCGAAAAAAGAAGACAACGAACCGCCCCTCAGCGCCAACTTCGCCCGATCCTCATCCTCCATGATCGGCTATGACCATGAAGTCTATCTCCAGTTAATAGCTGGAGGAAAGTCCTCTACGAAGACAGCTAATCAGGTTTATCGTGAGGTATGTGTTCTATTTTTATATGATGGCATGAGGAAATGGAGGTTAATTGGCCAGGAACGGACAAGATATCTCACCACTCGGGCGTTGGACCCGGCTATCCTGGAACCCCGAGGTGATCCCAGTTCGGTGGATTTTGAATGTGCTGAATACCAGCGGAAGAAGGATCGGTTTCAATAGATCAGTGGGCTGTTGGGTTTTTTGCCTTTTCCGACAGGCTGGTGTCATGATGTAGTTCTTGTCCTACGACTAAGATCGTCTAATACGTAGGATGAACAAAAGTTGATATGTACTGGGTATGGAAATTGCCTGAGATAAACCATAGTATATCGTCATTACAGCCATTTATGTCAAGCAAATCATTGTTCAATCCACCAAAAGCAATCATAAATATCAGATTAGCAAGGAGAAATGCAACCGTCAATCTCTCTCTCAATTACCCTTCTGTATTATGCTCCGTCCTCTCGGGATTCCCCTCCACCTCGCCCTCCATATCAGCAACAAATCGCTCCCACGTGTTGATAGCCCCCTGGTAAAAGTCGATATGTTTGGCGGCGAAATCCCCCAGCGTATCCCGGAACTCAGCCGCCTTGATCCGCTCAAAGTCTGCCACCTCGCGTACGACTTCCTCATCGAACATCTCCGACGTCGTCTTAGCTGAGTCCACCTCGCGCGTGAGCTCGTCAATACGCAGCTCCAGCTTGCGCACCCGTTCCCGCCGGGATTGCTCGTGGTCAACACCTCGCATGTCTTCCATCTTGGAGCGGATGAAGGAGGCCGGGGACGAGGTGAGGGGGTTGGAGGCATAGTAGGAGGATGGGTTGGCGGCCAGCGAGTCCCGCTCGGCGACCGCTTTGTTGCGGTAGTCGACCAAGGCTTCAAAATCGAGTTGTTTCTGCTCCCGAGTCTTGAGCAGGTTTTTGACAGAGGTAATGTATGATTCCATGTCCCGTAAGGAGCCAAGGTAGTTCTGGTCCGTATGGTCTTTGAGCGTTTTTAGCCCGCGCCCTGTCTCCTCTACTGAAGCTGCGAATATCTGCAAGGGAACCTCGACGTTGGGTTCGAGACTGACCAAGCTGCGGAACTGCGTAGCCAACTCATTATAGTCTGTTTCCAGATCCGACTCGCGACGGGCCACCCGGGCCACGATCTTCTCGACATGGTTGAGATCCTCATCCAACTTGTCCGCCTTTTCCCGGACCTCAATGAACCGACGATCCGGCTTGTGCACCTTCGTGAATGCGTTAACAAAAGTATCCGTAAAGTTATCGAAGATCCCCGCTCCCCCGGCAGCCTCCGATGAACCCTGGGAAGTGCGCGACGAGCGCAGTCGCATATGCGCATTCCAGTCCGGCGATTCCAGAAATATTGTCAATATCGGTGCTCGACGGAAGACAGGATGTAATGTCAGACGTTTGAGAAATCGATGCAGGGACCAAGCACGCCGGGTAGTGAATTCAGGTCCGAACCTGTCTCCCCGCACGTACTCCATCTTGTGCTTATCAGGCAACGGCGGTACCGCGCAGGCAGGGTATTCACGATAAAGCGTCTTGTATAGGAAGTAGAAGTCGGTGAATCGTCTGCGCACGGAGAACACCGGTTTTTGGAAGGATTTGAAGTCGGTCTGTACACGGTCATCTCGTCAGTACTTTCATTCACGATCCCTTTGCTACGCAGGCAGCCGTCGCAAAGATCACGCAAAGCAGTAACAGTAGTAAGATAGAACAGCACCTACATGCGTAGTGACCAAATACGAAACATATGCATCCTTCGTCCCATCATTCTCCTTCAAAGGCGATGAGACGTTGCATTCAAGCACCCCGTCACCGATGCCTGCCAGGTCGATGTCGTCGGCCAACGTCCCGGCCTGCGGTTCGTCGTGGGCCGAACTGATCCTCTGCTTGCCATTGGCATCGTAGTTGAATCCATGTTGTTCTTCTGTATCTGTACCGGAGGTCGTCGGACGCGAATTGTCACTATCCGGGTCGTTTCTCCACGAAACGCTGTCGAAGTCGTCGTGCTGATCCATCGAGGGGTTTTCGATAGGGGCTAATCTGGCGGACTTGAGGAGATCTATCGCTTGATTCGAGGATAGTGTAAGTAGTAAGAGTGCGAGATCTCAAGAACAAAGTGGATATAGTATTGAATGGGAGAGAGGGAGATAGCGGCGGTGTTGCGGAGGGAAATGGATTGGTGGAGACCGGCGTCATCGCCGGAAACGCCAAGAATTGCCTAAAAGCGCCGAAAGGGAGCCTTCTTCTACTTACCGTTTCGGTTTCATTAGAACAGAAGATACAGGCTTTTCGGATAGAAATGGAGCACATCAGAAATATAAAAACGGCATTTTGGAATGGCCTTTGAGGAGTTAATTTCTAAGGTCATCGAGGCATTCACTCTAAGCTGCATTCTTGAAAGGGTTACTTGACAATCAAGTTCGAGATGAGCCTTAATTCACGCTGCAGTTAATCAAGAACATGTGGTCAGGCATCACTGGTCTGAGAAGAATTGGACTAGTGCTCTGACTTATGGACCACACCACCAATTGCTGCGTGACCAATACCTCTACCTAGGGTATCAATCCATAAGATCGCGTCTGGATACAGCTCACTACTCTTATGGCTCAGCCCAGGAACACCCTTCTTTCAGAACATTTTTCTGAAAATTTGAGCGGTTTTTGACGAGGTGGTTTCTTCTTTGCCCAGCACCAAGATATCTGAGCTACTGGTAATGGGTGCTTCTCTGATATGAAGTTATCAAAGCAACCCACATCGTACCGAGTCTCTGAAGGGTTACCCTGTCTTTGAATGGCATAAGCCTCTATGATAAGATAAAGTGTGGCATCGACACGGGATCTAGGCCTTTGAGATTGGCAAATGAAAGCGTACTACACCTGTGGATGAGAAGGCCATCAAAAATGCTGTTCACACACAGATGGGCTACGATCCGAGACGAGTTGGATTATTGTCGTCAGCTCTTTTCTTTTTTTTTTTTTTCTAACTTGACTATACGGAGTATACCAGGGTCTAGGCAAAGCAATGAATACCGAAACCTAACAAAGGCGTGAAGGCTGGTTGGTCACCTGCCATGGAACAGACCTCAGCATAATCATCACCTTTTCCTCGCGTGAAAATACATCTGCAGTTAACAGCTGGCAGATGCCTGTCAAGTACCAGGTGGTAGTTTTCCATAGTGTGCCGTATAGCTTCAACTGGTTAACGGCTGAAAATCGAGTATTCAGAAGGCGTTAGGTTTTCAACTAGCTCCGGTTCCTATCTTAGGATGTCAATGACACTTCACTTCCAACGAACATCTCGATGTTCGAGCTACCACAGTCATTTCTAGAAAATAACGCGTTCGGAACCACATAGAGCCCCTAGGGGAGGAAGACACAAGTATCGCGTTATAGCTACGAAAGGCCATCACATCGAATGCTGGGAAGGACCAGGAGTCATCATCCATAAATCGAGTTTGATAGTGTTCTCTTTACGTATATACATGCAAGTACCGATTATTCCACTCCCGCGAGCGAATTCATATTCGAAAGTGATTTCCAAATGCAAATAAAACCAGAATTCCAGCTATTCAAGATTACCCATACTAAGGTGACGCAGGTATTTATATCATTTCTCCGGCTCGTCATAACGCTCTCCACTACTCATCTCTTGTGCTTTGTGATCATGGTATGGCCCTTCATCATCATCACCACTGAACAATTCTTCGTCGCTTTCCCCGGCAAACGCGTTGTAGAGCTCACCACCCCGCCGCTGGGTACGGCCTGAGAATCCGGTCATGGCGTGTAATTCATCTTCATCTTCGATGACTTCAAAGTCGTAGTCATCGCGAGGGTTGTCACGCGCGCGCTTGCGCCGTTGCACGTTGAAGTAGATACCAAGGCCGATGCAGAATACGATGATGGAGCCGATGGCTGCGTAAATCCATGCTTGCGTGCGTTTCGAAGCCCCGAAGGTAGGGAAAAATGAGGGTAGGAAGCTCTCAGACACAGGGGTACTGGTGGGGATGGCGGAAACAGTCTCCATGGGAGGTCGAGGGTCCGGAGATGCAATCGTGGAAGTCGCAGGGTCTTGCGTTTCGCTGGGTTTGGCGTTGACAGGACGGTCAACAGCCTCGTTGGGCTCACCAGGGACCTGGGTCTTGGTTGGTTGCGGCTGTACGCTGGTCGTGACCACAATGGCGTCTTCGATGGTGTGGTCGTCGTCGTGTTCTGTCGGGAGCGGGTGCAAAGGTTGATTGGCTCCATCGATGGCCTCTCCCCAAAGATTCAACCGCCAGTCGATAAACTCTCCAGATTTCTCGTTGACCTTGGTATCTTTGACGATCACTGTCCATTTTCCGACGCCTGACTCGCCCCTGAAAACTAGTTAGTCTAGATGAACGGAAAATGGGACGAGAACTAAAGGGGGTCTTACCAATGGGCAACAGTCATGAAAGTCCAGTCAATATAACCAACTGGTGCATTGTCCGATTTTCTAGCCGTACTTAGATGGCTAACGATACCCTCAGGGCTGCGCAATTCTACACTCAGATCACCACGACGGGTATGGTTCACATTCATGGTCACGGTGACATGCTCCAACCGATCAATGTTGGCCTTCTTCAACATGTCACTAGTCACCTCATACGAACTGGACAAGCCCTGTTCGCCTTGAGGAATCTCATGAAGAACACGGAGCCATGGGGAGTTAAACCAAGCCTGCGGCTTCACCAAGTCCCATGTCTTGGCTTTCTGGACCATGGAGTATGCGTCAATCTTGCCGTACCCCCAGTCATGGCTGAACTTCCGTCCAGCCTTCGTGACCTGCCAGCTTCCGTCGTCCTCATGAACCGGGACAGCCGAATCGAGCATCAGGTACTGGGTATCGCGCCACGTCAGGTCTGGACGAGCACTGAGAGCGAGGGCCACCACGCCGGCGCCGAGCGGACCCGCTGCGGAGGTTCCACCGTGGAGTTTGCTGCAAGTGTCGGGACCAACATCGGTGGTATGGATAGCATCGCCGGAGCCACTGCTGTACGCGACTACCAACTGTGCGGAGCAGGACTCAGAATAGCTTGGGTGCTTGCCTGCGCGGTCAATGGCACCTACCGTGATACTGTAGATACTGTTGGTGTATCCGTCGAAGTTGCAGTTATCATCTGATGCTGCACCATTGCCAGCGGCAAAGACGAAGATCGAACCTTTTCCATCCCGACCATTCTGCACGCCGTTCACGATGGCCCGTTTGATCATAATCCCAGGGCCTTCCATGGTTTGTCCATCATCTGGAGGTCCCCAAGAGCATGAGTAGATATCATTATGTTGGTAATCATAGTTGATTGAGGCCGCCTCGTCTGCATCGTCGATCGGCTTGGACAAGATACGGATGCCAGCGATTCGACTATCGTAAGCCACTCCAACACCGCAAACATCGTTTTTAGCCGCCGCAATTTCACCAGAGCAGCGCGTGCCGTGCTTATCATCGTAGAGGCGGGGTTTAGGCTCGGGGGTCTTGTCGTTAAAATCGTACGAACCCTCAGGATAGTAGTTGGGTCTGAGGTCGTTGCTGTACATATCCAGTCCGTCGTCGACAATAGCCGTAATAACACCCTGGCCGGTGATCCCCTCCATCCATACACCCGTCACGTTCAGGTCATGCCCAACTTGCACCGTGTTGTAGAGATGCCACTGGTCCGTGAAGATCGGATCCGTTATGCCGAGGGCCATCGCAACCTCTTGCTGAGTCTGAACGGCTTGCGCGTCTGCCTTACTGGAAAAGAAACTCCTCGGCTGATTTACCGGCGGAGGCATTCTTTTCTCCAATCGTTTCCGGAGAGCCAGTTTCTGCGACCAAACGATGCCATCCAAGCCATCCTTCCTTTTATCTAACGCCGCGCCATCTCCCGACCGCCGCCGTACCTTCCTCCGCGATTGCAGATCCTGCAACAACGCATCGATATTCGGTTTTTGTTCTCTTGTAACAGAAAAGGTATGGTGGCCTGGTAGTTCACCTACTTGGCCTTCGTGGCGGGCGCCCAGCGCCTGGGCGACTTCGGAGGGCGACGTGGACTCATCGAGTTGTAGAGCGAAGAAGTCGTGGGTATCGTAAGAACGGGGTTGAAGGTTTGCGGTGGAAACTGTACACAAGAAGCCCAAGGCTACCGCTGCGCTGGTGAGAAAACGCATTTTCAGGTTGTGATTCGAGTTGAGATTCGAGGTCTTAGGGAGGATTGCCTCTCCGAGGCGAGACGAGTTCAGACAAGTAAGAGTGCCATGAACTGCCGGGAACCAACCAGCAGGGAAATAGTAGGAACAATTGGTTAATTATAGAAGTTATTCTATAGTACTGACAGAGGAAAAATAAGGAGGGAGAAGGAGAAGCGTGGAAGAGGAAAGAGATCAGATGCGACGGGAATTGGGATCGTTGGATGAACACCGCCAGACGCGGCCGGGGGCAGTTGTGCCTTTCTTATGTCACCGTAAAAAGTAACAGATCCCAATATCAGCGGCCACGGAATTCGCCTTGCGCGTCTTAACTGTTCTCCCTCTCTCTTTGTTATTCCGCGAAAGAACCTCTTTGACCCGGTTAGTCTACCAGGGGTGCGCCTCGTCGGGCTTAGTCATGGCTTTGAAGACACGTTTTCTTCGAGGCGCAGCATTTTGGCTATTGCGTGCAATTTTGTGTTGTTAGGCATACCCTGGATACTAAGGCATGTGGTTAGGCTATTCTGGAAAAACAGGAGAGAGCATTGTTGTCTGGTGTATCGCATCTTCATACCTGTACTGAAGGCCTCATCACAACCGATTAGCACTGTCCTGGTGATTTCTATGCCAGAGGCGGTGTATTTGGTCTATGGTCCTGAGCTGCGAATGTCTATGAAAGACTGCGGACAGCCAGTTCACGCTGTAGCGTCAGAGTCAGAGGAGGTCGTCTTTCTCTGACAAGGTCAACGACGAAAGGACGGCTCCACCGAAGGTTGCTGATTGCTCCTAGCCATAGCACCGCAAGAGTCGGACAGCGTAGAGCACCCTTTTATGTACAGTGTCTCATTATAGCTTGGCAAAGGACTAGAAGTGAACCTCATTCCAAACAGAATGCGACCAAGGACTAACCAAATTGCAAGAGAAGAGATTATAAACTACAGTCTGGAAATTGCAGCTCAAGGCCTGCCATATAGCATTTGTTTTTCTCTGTACATCTGCATCCAGATCCTCGACCATCAGAAGCTGCATACTTTTCCGCGGTTAGTGATGGCTAAAGCAGCAGGTCTCACATAAGAATTTGTACTGGTTAAATGATGGCCACAGCAAGGGTAGCAAAAAGCTGGCTCTGGATATCGTGAAATTCGCAGAAGTTGACGAGGTACTGCAACGCCCGCCTGAAGTATGGGGGAGTTGATGAAGACACAACAGTGTTGGATTCATTCTTTTCGTCGGATTTCAACTTCGGTTCGCCATCCATAGCAACCAAGGAGATATGAAGACATTCTTGCCGCCATGACAGACGATCTCTCTCCAATTTTGATTGGCAGATGTGATTGTAGACCACCATCTTGTCGCATCCTCGTCAGCATCACCGATATCTATCGTGTCATGAACTTCATCTGAGGATGTTAGCTCCTCCCATGAGTGGCTGAAAACCAAAGTAGAATTTTCCTGTCGTCTTCGCTGGGCCATTTCAGCAGAAAGATAGACAAGCACACCAGCACAAGCGCACCAATCGCATTGCGCTGCAAGCCTGACTCGCTCTTTCCGTCAAGACACAAGAGAAAGCGTCGTTCCCGAAACAGAGAGGTGTTGGCCGTTGAATATCTATCTGAAGAAAGGCCGCTCGCACTTCTCGCTTTCCGCCCACGCCGCAGTAGCTTCCCTCCGGGATTCCCAGGTCGCTTGTGCTCTCAAATATTATCTCACATTCAACGAGGAAACATCCAATGGCGCATGACGATGGTGCGCGCGGTTGTCCGGGTTTGATGGAACACGTTTTTAGTAGGTCTTGCAAGGCGAGAGACTGTGGTGGAACACTATACACGTATTGGGCGATGGCATGCTGGGCTAGACCATTCCAGCACGACCAAGATGCTTGTGAGACTTTGTTTGGCTCCTCCGCTGTTGGTTCGAGGCGTTCCGGTTGGTTTGTTTACCTGGTTATGTTAAACGTGGAGAGCGCGGAGTGAGCGAAGTTTCACCAGATTTGCTCATTGGCTTTCATGTTGTCCCGTGAAAGATATTAGCCCAAATTATGCTTGTTAGCTGACAAGTAAAAGGTGCCATGAGGCTCATGACGATAGCGTTGAGAAGCGCAAACAAAGACACTATACGAATATATGGAGCAATGAATGATTATAAACATGACAATACTTTCACTCGGAAACTTGCAGCAGATGTGATATATCCAGATGTTTCCAATGTTACCAGTATAGTGGTCAACTGAGATATTATACAGATACAGATAAATCTGCACGGTGAAAACCTGCAGCAGTCAAATCGCCGGACAGCAGCATCTCCACCTATCGAGTCTTATGCAGTTGATGCGTCCAATGCGATCATTTCGATCAGTGCTCCTAATTGCAAAGATTTTCTCCAATTTTCCTATAATAGAGCACTTCCACACCGTCTGACCGAGTCCGCAAATAAGATTCAAAGCTGAGGGCTGGGATGACCAGCCACCAGGAATACTATTCTTATCGCTTCCTCGTCGCAAACCGCATCTCTTTCTCTCTTCCTCTTCGCGTTTGTCTCGTGTTTTCTTTGCGATTTAATTGATTTTTTCTTATTCTGTTCTTATTTTCTTCTTGAATATAGTTCGCCTTTATACACTTCGTTTTTCATTGTATATTCGAGTTGGAGTATATAGCTGTCGCCGATGACCCAGCAGCGGACCTGAAGAGAACCAATATAGACTATACCCGGTTAAAGAGTCGATCCAGAACTAATGTATGCTCTCAATTTTTCGCACCGGTTCTGTTTGATACGCAATTACTTGAGAGTCAGAAGTGCTGATTGAGCAGCGTTAATTCAGACCTACGAGTTCCCCGCGGCGAGATCGCATCCATAAACAATGGCAGCAGCCGCCTCCCGAAGACTTGCAGATGCCACCAACGGACATCCTATGTCATCACAAGAGACCGAGAACAACCGAGTGGAACAGATACCCTCAAGCAGACGGCAAAATGGCTGTGACGAAGATGTCGCATACCATCCTCGAGCGCCTCAGGCCCAAATCTCCAGATCCCAGACAGTCTCATACAGGAGATACCCAGCACCAACAGCCCACGGGCACCATCGCTCATCCAATTCATTTTCCACGAGATCCAAGAATATCCCTCCAAATTGGGACGATAAGCCACTACCACCTGAGCCCGAACCTACGGAAGACGAGTATACTACGCCGAGCAGACGCCCATTGCCGCACCCCGCTGTACCGCAGGACGAAAGCGCGCGGGAGGACTCACCACAGATGAACCTCAGTACCCAACCGATATCGCCTTTGAGTCGATCAGATACCACCCGTTCGACCAGAGAGCGGCGACATGACTGGGCTTCGGACCGGTCTCCTCTACAGAAGCTGGAAGTGGCCCTGGATGGAATTAGCAAAGAAGAGAAACGGGCTCGAGTTATGGAAGCGGAGATGAAGGTCAAAGAGCGATTGGAGCGGCAAAAGGCTGAGAGCGAAGCTCGTGATTCACCAGCACCAACACCGGCGTCTGCTAAAGAATCTGCTAGCCCTGCTCCTGCTCTTGAGACTCCGAAACCCAGAGCTGAAACGCCGCAGATGAACTTGGACCGGTCCGTCAGGAGTACAACCAAAAGTATCAATTCCTCATTAGGGACAAACACTCCTGATGGGTACCGTGATTCTCCGGAGGAACGTCGCATCCAGAGGTCCAATACCACAAGAGAATCGTCGTCGTTTCGGTACGCCGCAGTGCCTCGTAACGACATGCGTTACGTTAAGCCTTCGGCTGGTCAGCCTGTACCCACTGGTCAAACTCCCCGGCGAGCTGTGTCAGTCAGTCATCATCCTGGAAGACCGATGCCGCGGCCATTAGTCAATGGAAAGTCGCCTCAGGAAACACCAGTGATACACAAGCGGACTGTATCTCAAGCTGACCCGGTATCCGTGCCTCCAAGGAGGGTCATGCTTGGCGAGAACCAAGCATCACAGCAGGCATCAATCCCTGTCCCGAGCAACTTTCCAGGACGACCGGCCAAGCAACGGGCACCCTCTGCTGCCATGCCAAATCCTCAACGGCTACTGGCAGGCGTCTATCCGGCACAAAATGCGGCGGTACCTGAGCCTGCTCAACCAGTCGCGAAAGACCCGGCCGTTCCGCAAGACCTTCCACCTCACGAGTCAAAAGAATCCACTGCGCCACTGAAGCCAAAACGAAACACGGTCTCCTTCAATGTACCACCGCCAACACCACCTCCATTGTTCGAATGGAAGAATGCGCCGGTGGCTAGGCTGAACCTTTCTGATTTCGAGTTCCAGAATCTGGATGTTGCTAGAATCAAGGCATGGTGGCGCGAAGGAGGTTCCAATCGTCGACGAAGCAGAGGTCTTCCAAAAAACCACCAGATGCCTTCTCAGAAGCCAAAGTGTAAGCAACTTACCATTCCCCTTGAGTCCAACGAAATATTGACAACCGATGCAGCGTACAAAACTTTCCAACCATCACTTCATTTGAGAAGCGGCCCTCTGCTTCGGTATACAGGGATGAAACGGGTGCAGATTGATAGGCCCAATGGGCCATTTGAGAAGGTGACATGGAGAGGCAGCATTATGATCGTGACACAAGATTCCAAGTCCGTATATGAGCCAGCGCCAACCTTAAGTCTCTTCTCCCAGCCAATGGATCTCTTGCCTCCTCCGCCTGTTGTGGTCAATGGCGATGACGAAGGGTCCCAGCTTCCACCTGAGTACGTTGACCCGACCGCTGGGCTGATGAAACTTGGACGCGACGGAAGGCCGTTGTACGTCAAGCCCGTGGAGCATACCGAAGAAGAGTTGGATCTGTCGCATGTGGAAAATGACGATGGGATCTATGAGCTATCTGCCAGCATCCTCGACTTTAGCAGCGAAGGAGTCAAGCAGCCAATGCCCGCCAACCGGATCCATTCAGTGGACGGAGAAGTCGCTGGGGCGTACAAAGAGCTAACCGGCATCCGCTTGTACGCGGACCCAGACCGCGATGTCACCTTCTGGCGATTCAATGTCGAAGTCGAACTAGGTGAAGCCCAGCAGCGGATCGCATACCGCATCAACCACGGTCCCGCGTTGGGCTTCTGGGTTCCGGCCAAATCACAGATGATGAACATGACCTTCCACAGCGGCAACGGATTTACTCCTGGTGTTGACACGAACAAGTTCTGCGGACCAGACCCTCTATGGCGTGATATTCTCAACGAGCATCAGACTCGACCGTTCCATGTGATGATCGGTGGGGGCGACCAGATCTTCAATGACAAGGTCACGGCGGAATCTATACATTTCCAAGATTGGCTCAAGATCAAGGACCTGGGAGATCAATACAACATGCCCTTCGATCCAGAGTTCCGCGCGGAGCTGGAGAGCTCATTTTTGGAGAACTATTTGACATGGTTCTCCCAGGGATTGTTCTCGCTGGTGGGATCTCAGATTCCCATGGTAAACATGTGGAATGACCACGAGATCCTCGAGGGATATGGATCCTATCCTGACGAATTTATGCAGAGCCCAGTAATTTCGGGTCTGGGTCGAATTGCGTTCAAGTATTACCTGCTGTTCCAGCACCAGACTGTCATTGAGGAAACGGATCATGATGAGCCTAGCTGGATTATGGGGGCTGAGCCAGGTCCTTATATCAGGGAACGAAGTCGAAGTCTGTTCATCCCGCTTGGTAAGGGGGTGACTCTGCTGGGTCTGGACGAAAGAACCGAGCGCATGAGCCATGAAATCCTCAGCGAACCGACATGCGATATCATCTGGGATAGATGCCATCGGGAGATGAATCGGGGAGAGGTCAAGCATCTGCTCGTGCTTTCGAGTATTCCCATTGCGTATCCCCGGATGGCAAGTTCTTCTATTTCCTATAAAAGGATCCAATGGCTAACATGGAGTAGGCAATGCTCAAGAATATCCTGAACAGCCGCAAATCTCTAGGTAAAGCAGGCATCTTTGGCGGCCTGGTGAACAGAAACGGCGGCAAGATCGAGATATACGACGACCACTGGACCGCCAAACACCACAAGGCCGAACGGACATTCCTGATCGAAGACCTCCAAGATCTTGCAGCAGACAAGTCCATTCGAATCACCATTCTCAGCGGCGACGTCCACCTGGCCGCAATGGGACAGTTCTATTCAAATCCCAAGCTGGGTCTCCCCAAGGACAAGGATTACCGATACATGCCGAATATCATCTCATCGGCGATCGTGAATTTCCCGGAAACCGAGATGGTGTCGGATATGCTCAACCGACGCAACCAGGTGCATCATATGGATTCGAACACGGATGAGGATATGATTCCTATCTTTACCCATGATGTTGATGGGAAGCCGCGGAATAACAAGCGATTGATTCCACGACGGAACTGGTGTTCGATTCGGGAGTATCAGCCTGGTATGTTTCTATATCTTCTTTTGATTTTGACCCGTCTAACGGTGTTTTAGGTTTGACTCCGCCAGCGACACCCGATATCGATGATGATGAGGAACCTCGCCCAGGAAAGCTTAAGCGGACACTGTCACTAACGCGCGGAGACCGACCGGCAGGCGGACTCTTACGACGCCTCTCGGGTCGTGGCCGCCCGCCAACAAAGGACATCGACTTCGACAACCTAGGCAACGGAAAAGCCAGTCGCCGCATGAGCATGGACGGCCCCTTTCCACCATCAAGCGATAGTTCCCTTCCACCGCCACGATCAACCGAGTCAATTAGCCGACCCGGAACCGGAGCCGGAACTGGACCCGGGTCATTTTTCCGCCGACCTACAAACCCCAGCCGCCGGGCCTCGATTCGGTCCAAGAAATCGACAACGAGCAACACTAACAGCACGACCAACACTTCAGGGGATGACGATGGGATGGGCGGTCTGGTCGACCTGGAAGGCGGTCTAGCGATTACGTTGAATCTGGAACTGAACCCGAAAGATCCCGCTGGGATCACGACACCGTACAAACTGTTGGTTCCGATGTTACGGTATGACGGGGTGGAATATGACCCGCCGGCGACGCGGGTAACTAAGGGGTGGAAGAAGTGGCTGGGGGTTAAGAAGGGTGGTGGTCCGAGTCAGGAGAACAGGAATGGAGAAGAAACTGAAGGGGAGGAAGTCGAGTCGGATGGGGAAATCTACGATAACGGAGATCAACATGGGCAGGCGGAGGAGCACTCAGACAGTGATGCGGATGTGGGAGCGGGACCGGCGTCGGAGGAGGAGGGGCGGAAGAGGAAGAAGTGGTTTGGACTATGATGTTTTTCTATTCTTTGGCGTTATGCTTGACTAGGAGTTGTATAATTCCGTCTGCACGTGATATGATTGATGAGATCAGATAATGCAATGATGATGCCCTGGATTATCAATCTAGCATGGTTCCATTCCAGGACCATGAAAGTGAAGTCTCGCCCGCGTAGCTTGCTAAGCACGCCCACGTGACCGGGTCTCGCCAGACTTGATTAGAAGCACAATTATTCATTCAAGAGGGAGAGAGGGGTATTGCAGTTCTTTTCAGTTCTTCCTCTCTTTATTTTCTCTATCAAATGCTGTAATCTGTAAATCTGTCAAGTTCTGGCTCCACTGCCCCTCGTCTTAATAATCCATTCTGCCCCCTCTTCCGCTTTTTTCTTTTCGTCCCATTTCCGTCTCTCACCACCTCTGATCCTTTTTTAAAGCCCCCTCAATCCTCCCTCCAAGAAAATCTTCTGCAAAACCGTCAAGTTGTTTTCCTCCGCCTTTCGTCGTTTTCCTCTCTCCTCCATCCGGTCTTCCCTAGGATTAACCGCGGCTGCTGCCTCTTCTCTGCATCAGAAATCTTCTCCGTCTGCGTCTGTTCTCTCGAGCCCGTTCACGGCGCCAGCGAGCGTCAATTCGTCCTCTAGAATGGTGCACACCAAGGTTGTTAGTATGTATCCCTTCACCTTCCATTGTACTGTTCTTTCTCAGATCCTGACCTGATCCCTCCAGTCATCGGCTCCGGCCCCGCCGCACACACTGCCGCCGTCTACCTCTCGCGAGCGGAATTAAAGCCCGTCCTCTATGAAGGTATGCTGGCTAACGGCACCGCGGCCGGCGGTCAGCTCACTACCACCACCGACATCGAGAACTTCCCTGGTTTCCCTGATGGCATTGGGGGCACGGAACTGATGGAGGCCATGCGCAAGCAATCCATCCGCTTCGGCACAGAAGTTATCACAGAGACCATCTCGAAGCTGGACTTGTCGCAGAAGCCCTTCAAGCTCTGGACCGAATACAACGACGGCCCCGACAACGAGCCCGCCCACACCGCCGACGCCGTCATCATCGCCACTGGTGCCAACGCCCGCCGTCTCAATCTCCCCGGGGAGGAGAAGTTCTGGCAAAACGGTATCTCCGCCTGCGCCGTCTGCGACGGTGCCGTGCCCATCTTCCGCAACAAGCCCCTTTTCGTCATCGGCGGGGGTGACTCTGCCGCTGAAGAGGCCATGTTCCTCGCCAAGTACGGCAGCCGCGTCACTGTCCTCGTCCGTCGCGACAAGCTACGTGCTTCTAAGACCATGGCCCACCGTCTCCTCTCGCACCCAAAGGTCACTGTTCGCTTCAACTCCGTTGCCACCGAGGTGCTGGGTGAGGACAAGCCCATGGGTCTCATGACCCACCTTCGCGTCAAGGACACAGTTTCTGGTCAGGAGGAAGTCGTCGATGCCAACGGTCTGTTCTACGCTGTCGGCCACGACCCCGCCAATGCTCTGGTCAAGGGCCAGGTCGACCTTGATGAGGATGGCTACATCATCACCAAGGCTGGCACCAGCTATACCAGTCGCGAGGGTGTCTTTGCTTGCGGTGACGTCCAGGACAAGCGATATAGACAGGCTATCACCAGTGCTGGTATGCTCTACCCTTATTGTAATCATTCTCAGGGAAACACGCTAATGCAATGAAACAGGATCCGGCTGCATCGCTGCCCTCGAAGCCGAGAAGTTCATCGCCGAAGCTGAATCCGAGTCTCCCCCTCAGGCCGAGACCCAGGCCACCACCAAGGCCGAGGGCTCGACCATCCAGCCCGCCGCCCAGGAGGTCCCTGGCACCGAGCGCCGGAAAGACTCCCAGGGTGGTACCGCTGAGTACCAGCAGAACCCTCTCCTCTAAATCCGCGCCTCCACTTCATCTCTCTTCCTTTAAACTCTTGTTACCGATTCCCTTGATGTCATGATTCCTTCCTAATTGGTTGGTCCTCTGGTCTCTCTATCTAATGATTCTTTATATTTTGTCATGATTTGTGTCATCTGTCATCTCGTCATATTAGATTTCGTTCAGCGTGTTTTATTGTATCGCTGCCGCTGTTAATTTTAGTTGCCTTGGGTTTTATGGCCTTCATGGAGCTACTTCAGTCGATAGACATAGAATTGTAACTCATGAATGCATTGGGATTACAGAATTATTCTCTGAGCTGCATTGTAGTAGCTGTCTTTGACGTCATAGGATAGGAATCGAAAAACCAACACAGGTATCAAGACGGATTAGTCGACGGATTCGAAACAAAAACATCAGCACCGTTGGCAGTAGAAGACTCAGGCTGCCAGCTCTCAAACGGATTCTCCTTGCACCACCGATCCTTAACCTCATACGACCTGCTCTCCCACTCCGTCGCCTCTCGCCGCCACCGTTCCGCAGCCTCCTCATTCATCCGCCGATTTACCTCCACCTGCTCAAGATACGGCCGTCGAATCTCCTCCGCCGCCTGTCTCCACATAAGCCCCAGAACCTGACGGACCTCATCACGCGCGGCTTTGGCATTGGGATTTTTGGATGTGATACGTTTCTGATTGTCAGCTTGCTCGCGCGCTTGCAGCCAGTAGTCCTTCTGGTAGAAGAGAAAGGGGTTTAGGCCTGTTTTTGAGGGGCGGGGCTGTGGGTGGCCAATTTCCATGTAGATGGCGTCCCACATGGCTGTGTTGTAGGCGTCGCGGAGGGCTTTTTCGGCGGGGATGAAGGAGTTGTTGGTTCGGGCGGGTGGTTGTTGGTTTGTCGAGAAGGACAGTGTTGATGCTGCGGGTTCCTTCCGTTTCTGACCTGTTGTGACGGGGGTGTTGCTGGCGCTGCCTTTTTCTGGGACGAGTGGCTGCGGGATCTCAATTGGGCCAGTGATGATGTTGATGACTTCGGATGCGGCGCGCAATCCTGAGAGGTACGCTCCGTGAACGGTGGCTGGGTGCGTGCCACAGGTGGCTTCACCAGCAAAATGTAGATTCCCAACCGGCGTGGCCATCAAGTCATAGTCTCCGGGAAGTGACTGGGGAGGAACAAAAGAGTAACTGCCTCTGGTAAACTTATCCGTGCCCCATCGCGTAATGATCGTCTCCAGCGGGTCAGGAACCGCTACATCTTTGAAGACGTTGCGGAGTTGACTTGTAACTTCGGTCACGATTTCTGCGTCCGGCATACACTCAGCCTGATGTGCTGCATCTCCAGACATCAAACCAATAAGAACCGGTAGACCCGTTGTCTTTAGACAGTTCCAGAACAAGTAAAACCGTCCTCGATTGGCCGCGTAGTCTTCATGTTTCAAGCTTTCAGGGTTCGTAGGCTCGCGTAAAAGTCCAAACATGTCCCGCTCTGTATCCCAGAATGGCTGATCAAATACCAGAATCACCTTGTTCAAGAGGCCGAACCCAAGCCGTTCAATCGCTCCAATTTTCCAGTCAGGAAGAGGAGGAGAGAATTCAATGTCTTGGCTTTTCAGAACCCCCAAGGAACCAGTGAACACCACCCTGTCTGCTTGGATAATTTCGCCGTCTTCACACTGGACGATGGTTTTCCCTTGACGAGTGCCGGTTGTGTCATAGAGAATCTTGGCGACATTCTTGTTTGTGCGGATGTCGAGTTTGTAAGGCAAAGTAAATAGCCCATACGGCACCTGCTGATAACCACCGATTACTTGAGAGTGTTCACCATCGAATTCGTTCCCCACATCCTGGTCCCAACCAGAGAGGCTGAGCTGACCCGCGTTAGCAGCATTTGCATACTCCAGATTCGCAAAATGCCAGTTGTACAATCTCATGTCCTTAGGGGTAAGCGGAAGCATGCGCTGATACTGCCTGACGCCTTCATCCAGTACAGCACCTAACGTTTGTTGGTCTGAAGCCTTTGCCACCGGGTCCAAATCTAGCGTCGTGTTCACAGAAATATTGGGATTTAGCTTCCATCCCATACTTTGACAGGCCAGGGCAGCGGGTTGTTCTTCTTCAGGCCCAAAATCTGCAACGGGAGCAGCCTTGGTCTTGATATCTGCCGTCTTGTGACTCACGCCTCGACGGACCCGTTTATTTGGTTTCAATAACCCGACCGTACCTGCAGCCCTGGCTTCCTCATACTGTCGTATCGTTAGGCCATCACTTACTGTCAGATCACGACCTGAATCGATCAGTTCTCGATCGCCTTCAGCCGTCCGCGGGATTACGGATTTGTGACGATAGAGCCCAGAACGGTCGAACACATTGTTGTAGAGACTCTCGACCATAGCATCCTGCACTTCATCTGTCGGTGTGCCATCAATATCGTAGAGCGTCGAGAGATCGCGTAGTAAGTGATACGGAAGAGCCAGTTGACCGCGAATAATTGGATCCATCGGATTGCCATGGTCAAATCCCACGATAATATGTGCGCCCATCTCAGCCTTAGGAACGAGTCCAGATGGTAGGTCAGAGGTCTTGAGACTTTGCAGAGGATGCGAATAAATCCGGCCACCAATCCTGCGTCGTCCTTCCAATACCACTACGCGTGGCTCACTGGATATAGTATCGTGATACTGGTTGAAAAGGCCTTCCAGTTGTCTCGCACAACCTAGTCCTGCCATACCAGCACCGATCACCACGATCACAGGGCCGTCCTTTTTCCGTCCTGGTTTGGCGGGAATGGCAGGAGCTGGAGGCAGGGGAATCTCGACACACCCAAAGTTGATGTAGCCATTCCGTAGAAGCCATTCATACGCAAACGAAGCAAGATTCATCCAACGGTAGTCCTTGGCGCATCCGAGAGCCTCATCTTTGGAGACACTAACTAACGGATTCCGAGTCCAGAGTCGAAGAATCCCATTGCGTATGTTTAGGTACACTGTCACATGCAGATGACACAGATGATCTTGTAAAGCCTCCTGCTCTTGAGGGTGCAAAGCATAAGGATTGAGACGAGAAGCATACGCCGCCGCAACACATTGCTGGCCGTATGCTGCTGCAGACAGACCCGATGGGATGGATGATTTCGGTCGGAACCTGGCATGATCGATTTTGCTGTCAGTCACATAGGATGGAGACCCGAAGGATGAGACAGAGGGAAACGAATGGACAGGATTCAAAGGCGATGTGGATTTTTTCTGATTGGTGGAGGACAATAACGAAGCAGAGGTCATGGATTCATTAGGCGTGCCAGTGTTCATATCCATCTCGAGATCACGAAAACAAATCCCTTCAGTGCTCTGTGATCCATCGTCCTGTCCACTGTCTGTGACCTTTCTTGGTATCCTGGACTTGATGAATGAACCCTCTTGCGAATCTGAACGTTCCATCTTGGTGGAACTTTGTGTGTCACCGTTCTGGCGTGCACTCCGCGGACGTTTGGCAGGGGTTTCAGGTAACAACTGATGTGAAGGATGCTGCGGTGATTGTGCGTTGCCATTTGATTGCATCCGTGTAGGTGGCATGTACTGCTTGATCTGCAGCGTTTCAGATGAATAGCCATTCGAGCTGTGTGACAGAGTCTCCGTGGCTGGCAGTGTTGGCATGTATTGTTTGATCCGTAGAGTATCAGACGAGTGCCCGTTTAAGCTCTGGGTCTCAACAGAAGCCGTCGTCTCCATGCTTGCTGTGCAAGGGACAATCCTCAATGTGACCGTATGCAACCAGTAAGTATAGCAATGTATCGGTATGCCTTAAGAAGCAGCAGTATCGTCGTTGACCATATAAATGAACGGATAGCAACGATAGACGCTAGATATACGCCTCCATGCCGGGAGCATGGGCCAGTATCAGAATTCGAGTCTTCCGTCCATGGTGGGCCCACTTGCACAACGGAAGGTATAGTAGAGGTTGAATGATTGTATAAATAGACGAATAGACGGGACTCGAAAGAGTGATAATCCCTATGGTATAGTTAGAAGAGGCACTATTGACCGGAATACAGTATGTCATAGTGAATGATAGGGTCTGAGATAAGGTCTTTGTGTGCCTGGATGGAGGATAGACTTGCCTGTAGATGTATGCGATCAGATGGATACTCCTTCACTCTTTGCTGACCAGCTCAGCAAAGATAAATCGTGTAAGGTAGAATAAAGCGGTATATGAGCGATGGTGGTATGGTAGTAGACGATGGGCTGATTATCCAGAGGAGTGGTCTTTCTTGTTCGAGTCGCCGGCCGAGATGCTCCTGCGTAGTTTCCAGTCCGCGCCGCCGCATTCTGCAGAACTCTCGCTTCAAGACTACGGAGGAAGAGAGAATAAACATTATAGAAAAGACAAGAACAAGAAAAGAAAAGAAGACAATAATAAGGAATAAGCACCGGGATGCTGACAGGGATCAGGGTACGCTGTGGCGCGTGCGATTTTAAACTGGACTGTGACTTCTTCAGGCTAACCGCTTTAGTGCGCTCCAGTTGCGCCCCCCCCGAGAGATGCGTCGATAGTCTCGCCCAATCCCTACCTTAAATACTTGACGTTCTTCTGAATGTTGGATCGAGATATTTGTGGATATAGGTGGGAAGCATGGGCTTTACGAATCTAGGGCAATGAAGTCTGGTAGTTACAGCACATCCGTGTACTCGAATGCATCCTCTAGATGCCACAGTATATTGCAAGATGTATAGGAGAAAAGATAAAATGAAGGGTAGCTGCAAGAAATTAACCTTGATTCGACCGGAAGTGCGTATGCATCCGATACGTCTCACGCTCAGGCTCATCCCCATCCCTGAACACGTCCGAGTCATTGTCCGTAAACTCATCACGGTACGGATTCTCGGCGTTCTTCGCTGGGCTCGAGTTTTCATCGTCGCTTTCATCTTCGATCATAATGTCCACATTATCGTCGTCGAAGTCATGGAATCCAGCACGCTCCTCTTCATCGCGGGCAAGGGTCGTGGCAGCAATGTTGACGTTCGGATCCTCTGAGAAAGCGCGGTGGGGACGACGAGCAGTGTGGTCGCGGTCTAGAGAATTCCGGATTTCCTCTCGTTCTTTAGCTTCGAGCTCTTTGGCGCGGGCCAGTGTCCTAATAACAACGCGAAGTTAGTATGGAAATTCAAAAAAAAAAAAAAAAAGAAGTGTTTGGGAATTACCGTACCTCTTGTAAATATACCATCCGGTAAAAACTCCAATCCCAACGGTGAAAACGATACTGCAGATATTTATCGCTTTCGACCCTGCACTCATTTTCTCATCCCCAGAAAGAAGGCGTAGTCGACTGCCGATGAATGCCGGCACCAGCAGCTTGGGTGAGATGATTATCGTCGCCAATCCATACATCAAAGGATGGACAGTTGGGAACGTCGACACCGCGCCGTTGCATATCGAATATGGTAAAGGGCAGAGACGAATCATGCACAGCAATTTGAGTCCGTCATACTTCAGCGTCAAGGCGAGAGCGGCGAATCTCTTGTCGCGTTCCATCAGACGATTGACGAATCTGGATAGAACTGTCCGCGAGACAACAAAGGAGAGCGTCGATCCAAGTATAGTTCCAGAGGCATAGAGAAGCCACCTGCCAACAAAGCCATCAGTCAATGTCCAAGATATCATAGGGGATATAGCGACACCTACCCCTTCCAAACTCCGAATATGAAACCCGCCATCGTCCCAAACGTCGACCACCCAACCAGGGGTGGAAACGAAACAAAGAAGACACAAAGCCAAAGCACCAAAAACGCAGTCCACGACTTCTCCCAGTCCTCAACAACCGGCGCCATCCAATGGAATATCTGACCCGTGAAATACAAGAACACCAGGCCCAATGCAATCGAGGCCACCACCACTGCCACCGTGCCCGATTTCTGCCACCAATTCATCTTGCGCCATGTCGAACCGATGCGTCGCCATATCTTTGCTCCTCGCTGGACCGCCTTATCACGAAGCGTAGTCGTAGCTTCGCCTGTAGATGTCGACGTCACTGTGTTTGGCTCGGCGCGTGGGGAGTTCCGCCGGCTCGTAGCTGACCGGTGGCCCCATAGCGGGCGGCTGTCTTCGTCGGCAGGGGAAAGAGGTTCTGGCGAGGTCGAAACTGAAAGAGCCCGGGCCGTGGAAGCATAATCCGCGGGCATCTTGTGTGGATGGGACGGTTATTACGATCTCCCGCGAGTTGGGTATTTTTGACGAGGACGGGGATCGACAGGAAGTGGAGGACTTGCGCAGGGGCGAAACGGTCGAGATCCAACAATCCTCACAACTGCAATTTTGATAAAAATCTTATCTCAATCAATGAAAGAAGTCCGTACAAAATGTCGTTGTACGGGATTGCGGATGGCCAGAGGGGTCGAGACAAAGGAGAAGCCCGTCACCGACAACAATTCTCCGACGTCAGCGAGAGCTATCGGAAATGGATTCGGGCGAATGAGTCGATTCCAGTCGACTACAAAAGGGAAAAGATAGGATGGAGGAAGGAGAGTCCATGAACTCCGTAGTTAGGAAGGCATGGTGAGAGCGACGTTGTGGAATGATGGTGGTGGTGGTTAAGTTGAGTGAGGCGCGGTGAGTTCTGCCAAGTTTATCGGAGCAAGCATACATAAGCTTAACAGCCTTGCAGAGTACAGACGTACTTGTGTTGGTTGCTCTATTTTTTATGCAGAAGAAGTTTTATGTCTGTCATACCAGAGACATCATCTCAGCAGTGTATTTACCAGGCGACTGGCCGACAAAATTGCTTTATTTAAAGTATGTACATGAAGAATTAAGCTATTGATATACAATTAGTTTTTATAATTGAATATCCATTTAACATTGAAACCGGTGTTATGTCAACTCCATGTCGAAAATGTTATTCAAAAATGACGGATCACTGCATGTGGGATCAATATACGCCGACAAAAGCCCCTGGGAAAACATATCCTGCCCGTCTGTATTCGTCGGAGGCATTGCAGGAAGATTCCCGCCAATGTTGAGGAATTCAGGACCTTCGACAGAGGATCGTCCACTGGGAGGACCATTCTTCAGAGTAGCAGAGGAATTGCTACTGCCATGACCCTGAAACCATCGTGAAGGTCCAGACGAGCCGGCAAATGTCTCTGCCGCTGCTTGTCGGACGTGATGGTATGCATGTTGTGCGATAGACCAGTTCCGCTTGAGTACTTTGAGACATCCGAGGACGAGAACGACGCGGTTGCGATGATGCTCTGAACATTCAGGCGAATGGATTCGACTAGTGGCTAGCTGAACTAGACCACACAGGGCGAGACTACAGATGATAAACGGGCTATATCTCTGAACGTTGGGGCGCATAGACAGTAGATTAGACAGCTGCTTGGATGCTTCTGTAGCCTTGATATCGTGCACATGGCGGGTGAACGACGGCGGCAAGCGAGCAGGGGTGATCGGACATGTAACGGTTCCTGCGTCTGGTACAGCTGGTCGAATATTACTCCGGGGAAGGTGTAAAAGCATCGCAGCGTACTGAATGATGGTGTGTGCTTGGAAGAGCATCTCATCGACAACTCCATATGTATCCACAATATCGACCTTGTTTGGCGGAAGGTGGTTTGTCCAGCTGACAAGTGCATTTTCCACTGCTTGAAGATGATCTCGATGAGTTTCGCCCAGACTGTTGAGAACGAGTACTCGCGCTAGAATGTACGCAGCATCGATGCGATAGCTATAAGACGAATAACGGGACTCAGTAATATCACCGTCATCGTCTAAGAACATGCGTCGACAGAAATCAGATAACGAGGGTGGCGGGGGGATGGTACTGCTGTTTGCATATACTGATTCCTCGCAAGGAAGTCCAACATCGTGAGCGATGCTACCACACCGCAAGGCAATCTTCTTCTGAGAAGAAGCCATGTAGATTTCCATAATTGTGAGTTCCCACCATGTCCGCCGTAGACTCTCTGCTTCAAGTTCCTGGCCGTCACAATACATTGTCGCAAATTCTTTGCGATGCATGCCAAGCTCCAATGCACCATCGACTGCTCGTGAAAACGATGTTTGGGCCTCTGTATTCTCACCACGGGCATATAGGATTATTGAATAGAGTAGGAGGGCCTTCACCATCGATGGCGATCTCGTGTCATTGGAGCTCAATTGGGCAGCCGTGGATTCCCGCAAAGATTCACTAGATATTAACAACGAATAATGGCTTCCAATAAACCGGACCACCTGCCGCAGGCACTCCGGGTACCCATGTCTTTCATATTCATTTGCTGGGACCAGTATAGGATGTGCTGAATGGAAGTTCTCATAGTATTGACGGACGAGTCGTGTGTCGGGATCCAGGTCATTTTGAGCACTTGCCCCTGGTAAAAGACTTTGACTATGTTCTCCGGAAGTAATCGAAGCATTGTCTTTGGCAATATTTCCCATATTCGAAAATGGCGAGTTGATACTATTCCTTCCTAACGGCCCAGAGTCCCCGACGCGGGATATCTCGGGGACTAATGAGCTGGACTCAGGTCGGCGACCATCACGGGCTTTTCGATTTCGACCGCGACGCGAAGGGAGATATTTGCAACTAACACCGGTGTCTAAGCAGCGGGAGCAGGAGGGCGTTTTGGCATCGCATTTGACATGGTGTTGGCGGCATCCTATGCACGCTAGTGGCGATGGGCGGACCATTATAATCGAACCTTTTCCTTTACTCCTTGGTTGTTTATCCTTGGTAATCAAGAGTTTAAGAAAAGAAAGGGCTTTTATTCTCGATTTCTCGATTTGAATAATAGTGTATTGAACCCAACGATATAATCCGTTTATAAAGGTCGCCGTTAAATCCGAAGGATTCAAGTTGAACGGCGATCTCGGGGATCTCAACCCTAGCAGGCGTGTCATGTGATGTCATATGGCAGATGGCTATTATCGGGCATCATTAGAGACAGCGCCACCGACTCATGCTGCCATGCAGTATAATAATAGGGAAACAACGGCTGTAAAGTACAAATATTTTGGTAGCCTAAGTCTAAACCAGCATCGGAGACGACCCTTTATTTTTGAGAGTGGTAAAGATACTGTGATACATGTCACTGCAGATCATGATAACCCTAACAAATTGGTAAACAACATATAAGTCTACGCATTCTTGAATGTTCATCTTGCTGCAAGGGGAGAGAACGGCTGTTCTTTTCTTTTCTTTTTTCTCATTTTTGAACGCAGGATCTCCCTTTCAAACGTGATTTTCGGGGTAATGCACATTCATTTCCTATCAGGCTAGTCAGCCCCAACCTTCACAAGTAGATTGTAGAAGGGCCATACCGTCAAGCAGCAGCCCATATGTAGCAATAGGAATCTCACCTCCAGGCTGCTCCACGCACGACCGACGGTGATGAGATAGTGCCGAGGGAGAACATCGCAACTGAGAGAAGGCTCCTGATAGCGGATATTCCTCTCTTAGAACGAAGTCATCCTTGTTTTCTTCTTATCCATGCGAAATCATTTGCGTCATCACAGGTATGTGATTATTTGTAGAAGAGCGTTACGTGCCACCTCATGGGCTCTGGCATGTTCCTATATACGTGGAACTCCTGCGAAATTTGGTAAGAGCAGGCGTCTGACAAAGTACTTGTATTCCGGACTTATTTTAAAAGCCAATAGCATTTTCCGAGTGAAACAGTCGAAAAATTCCGGTACATTGTCTACCCATCGTCGGGGGCCTTGCGGTCCCATCATTCAGAAAGAGATATTAGTCAGGATATACCATCGATCTGCGAAGGTATAAATCGAAATCTAAACAGCAGTGGTTGCTCTGAATAGTAATCGTGCTGCTCATGAAGCCATGACGAAAGCAGGTGTTGACCACAATAGGTATTCTGTGACATTTTTATAGAAGGGGGAAAAAGTCTTGATTCTACAATAGTATTTTAAAAATGGACGCAGCTCCGCTGTGTAGAATACCACATATTCGTCAATTCGTACAGGAAGATGGCTGACTGCTTCATTGAATACCTGAGATCCGGATACATATAGCGACGGCGATTCCTGTAACACGGCCAATTACTTCAATTTTCCACCCATCTGTACCTCCCAAAGCTTGTGGTCAAATCGCAACTCCAACAAGGCTTGCGCACCACCAGTGTACATGAATGTCTTTCCGTCGACCTCTGGGGCTAATATTCGTCTAAAAAGCGTATTTGATAGTCGTGAACTTTGTACGTGTTTGACTTATCGGGATAGTCTTCATCAAGAACGTCTGGGCGGCGATGATGCCAGATAACCACATCCGGGTGACTATCGTCGACAAAGCCATAAATATCTTCCTGTCTCGCTTTGGGTGCGAATCTGATACCAGAATCTTTTCGAGCCGGTCGTAGTTCTGTTTGTAGTCGTGGAGTCGATATCCCGTTCTTCCCCAGAATTTTCTTCGCTCGCTTTATCAGAGAAAACCGACCTACACCCATAACCAGGGATATTTTCCGGCAGACAGAGCCTATCCATGTCGGATATGATGGCAGTTGTTACTGCCCCCTATGTTTGGGGGAGATCTTGATCAATATCTTTCGGTGTTTTTATTGGCTCTTGTAGCAGTTCTTGCAATATAGCTGTTGAGAATAACCCACCAGCATGGCGCTGGGAGTGTGACCAGACAAACGCAAAAGATTCCTTATCATCCTCGGCTGCTGCGAGGACCGTTCGGCTTTTGGCTTTTAACTCCGTGCTTTGGACCCAGTGCCCAGAGAAACAGGTCATAGAAAGTTGAGCGGTATGACTGGTTATCGACTGTGGATAAGCGCTACGTCGGCGGAAGTCAAAAATTCTCCTAGATTGTCGAATGAAGTACCGATGTATAACCCACTGGGCTGTTCCAAGTCGCCATGGGCGTAGATCTGAACGAAAACTGGGTCTCCAGTCTTTGCCGCCTCGACGACTCTGTGCGTGATCATTCAATAAAGAAATCTCGCAGGTGTACACCCCCAGGGCCCATAGTCACCTTGATCTCTGCAAACGGGATGCTATCTTTATCTAGCGCTACTTCCCACTGCTCCCACGGTTCTCCGTGAACAAATCCGGTAGCCCATTTGGTCTGAACAGGTTTGAACCCGGGAGGTCCTCCACTGCCAATTCAGACGCACTTTGCTCTGTTAATTTCAAGTTAGTTTATGGGCTCATTTGATAGGAGAGATTAAAGCTCGGTATGTCAAATTATAGCGGATAAGTCTTCTGTGATACTGTCCAGATTTGTTCGAACAGGTTAGAGGAAGATAGTTGCGAGAAAGCAGATGACAGTGATATGGACCTTTCATGCTATATATTCAAGCTTTCAGCTTTCTCCTTTAACTAGGCAGCGCTGGGAAAAAAAATATGCGTTGTTTGCATGTAAATTTGCATTCGTTTGCTGCCTTACTGGCAGAAATCTACTTCTGTGCAAAGTGCAAAGGCAAAGGCAAAGGCAAAGGCAAAGGCAAAGGCACATTGCGATTCTGGTTAAAAATTGAATAGTTCTCCTTTATACCACCAGATCCTTCACTACTAAATTCTAATCGATGTCATCTCAGAGTCTCGATCAAATTGTACCAAAAAAGACTCATTCAGCCCTCCTGATCGAACACCAATTTCTCATTCGGTATGATTTGCTTCATGAACCCTCCATGCGGGACAACGGCAATATCCGGCCGTCCTCTATCCAACGCCACAAAATCCTTCTCGAGGAATCTCTGAATCCTTCACGCCTTTCAATCAACACTTCTAGATCTGGCGCGTACAGTCCTTCTTTGGCAGGAAACACTGGATCGAAAGCTAGCTCATCCCACGGAAGATGCGGGAATTCGGATTGCAGAATAGCCTGGTAAGAGCCGGTGTCGCATGGGCGAGCTGAATGGCCTTGGTTATTGGGTGATATCAAGAGTCTAGCGCCATCAGGCTGTCCGCTTCCTGCTGTCTCGGGGTAATATTTTGGGTTGAGCGTTTGCTGGAAGCCGATGAGAGTTGTTTGCAGTGTTCGTTTGAGTGGCGAAGTAATGGCAAGGCCGACACTATCATTGAAAGAAAATGTCTGTGAGAGCCTCTCAGATTGCTGGACGCCTTTTGGCTCAGAGGAGGGTCCAGGATTGAAATATCATGCTTAGGGTTATGGATGCCCTCGGCATGTCGGACAACGTGGAGACGGAAAGCCATTTCGGGCCGAAACACCTCCTTCTCTGGTACTTCTCCGGAGATCATTTCGCGGTAGATTAGTGCCAATCTGACGAATTCTAGGGCTATTTATTTATATCGACAATAGAGCATTAGTTTACACCCAGGGCTGAAAGATACCACTTTTATATCTGACGATCTGCACCCGATCAAAGTACCCGTTATCACCGAGGCTAGCCCCTTTTGGCACACCACGCCAAATAGCTCCATACATTGACATTGAAATTCTGAACATCTCCTGTCTATCCGGTCGGAAATTGGCAAAGTATGTATAGCCATACGTAAGGCCATACGCAATCCAATCTTCTGACCAGAGATCTATATTCATGTCCAAGGTGCCCCGTCACCTTTCCGTGGGGGAAACATGGCAACCGTTTACAAAGGCATTCTTTTTGCTGTCCCACCGATGGATCAAACCGCTGCAAAGCTCCAAAAAGGTCACATTCATGGAGTGGCATGCTCAATGCTACTAGATTTGGTCCTCAATGCGCCCAAACCATCAGCAACGCAGGCATTTTCTCCAGCGGCAAGACTACCACGAGCGAGGGCTGCCTGTACTTAAACATCTGGACGATAACGTACAACTTACATCGGCAATGCACCGCTTTTGTACACGATATCATGTGGGGATTTGCAAATAGTGCAGGCCATGTTTGGCCATTATACTTATCTCGATTGCCCCTGTTGCCAACGCGAATTTGATGCGCTAGCCTTGGAAAAAAAAAAAAAAAACGACCCTATTCGAGTCTATCTTCTAGTCATTGCTCGATCATGCAAATCCACGGGAGACAGCAGATTTCCTCCTTACAGGGGTACTTGAGTCGGGATCAAATTGGTTCGACCCTTACATGATGAAGGGGGCTCGGCTAAAAGGCTCTGACATCAGGTCCGGGCCATTTATACTAGTTTTTTTACGGTGGAGGGTGGTAAAGCTATGGTGAAGTTCGTTTTCAATCATAGGTTCTGCTCTGAAACCAGAAACCAGAGACAAGGAAAAAGAGACACCAAGAAGCTGTGCGCGCAATACTCACAACTCTCAATAATGAAGACACAGCAGTGTTAGAGCTTCTTCTAAACATTGGTATGTTGGTGACAGATGATTCCTTTCATCAAAATGCAGATGCACTGCTGTAAAAGTCAATATGGGCAAGAAATTTTGAGGCCGCAAAGGTTGTGATCGATACATCACTAGTCAGCGGTGTTGATATAGATTCACTGGATGAAGAGAACCAGAGGCTCCTTATCAAGACGATCCTGGCACACAAGCATGATATCGTCCTCTTTCTACTGGAGCGAGGCGCAGATCCTATCTTGAGAAACCTTAACGTGTTTCTGTTGATAGTCTCCGCAACCTGTGACTCAGCTACAACGGTCAAGCATCTTTCGGAGCCATTGGTAGACGGGATATCCATTTTGAACGCTGGCGAGATCAGTGGTCCCAGGTAGGAGATGCAGCATTACGCTATATATGTGAGCTAAAAACAAAATTGCCCTGCAGAATTACTACTGGCGAAAGGCATATCCCTCTTCCCCGTGTGATTGAAAAATTTTTTCTGTTATATCTTTAATATTCAACTGATAATCAATCAATGAAAAGGTTTCCTTCTTGAGCGGGGCGCGAATCCTCTTTCAGAATGTGAAACAGTCCGTGTTATGCATCCGGTTTTTTCTTGTTGATTAGGGCCATTTTAACCCAATAAAAGAGAAAGAAAGAAAGATATATGCTGGGCCATTGAATAAGAGGTATTCCTTAGGTATTCCTTTGCAAGACTGGCGATACCTGGCAAAACAAGAAACGGTCAAAAAGTGGGAACCTGAAATCGAACGGCTTCTCGAGTATTACTACTGGAAAGGAGGATGTCTTCCTCCGAACTCAAAGACAAAGGCGTTGAAAGGGCGACGAAACAGCAACGGAGACGTGGCAGGAACCTCGAGGCATAATCTTCACAGGCAAGAAATTCGGCGAATTGACGCCCAGTCTTCTAATGTGTCTGGACAACTACCTACTTATGAGATCTGTGACGTGTACCTCTTTGTATCTATTCAATTGCAATGCTAAGCTATGTACATACATTAATTCCACGATATCGGAACCTTGACCGGCATCGATAAAAACACTCTCCGATCCGCATGGAGCGGCAGCCTCCCTCCCCGGATATTCACTTGCAACGCCTGATGCAGAAGCCGGGGCTCATTCAGCCCCGTATCCCTTTCTTGCCGCCATCGCACAAAGTCCTCTTTAGATATACCGCCCTTAACATGTTTGTTCCCTTCTCGCTGTTCCTTGACAGTCACATATGGCATAGGATCTCGGATCTGGTCATCACCAGACGATGGAGGGTAATCGTGTCCGGTATACAGCTTGTACTCATCTGGTAGTGAGAGAAGTTTCTGCATAGAACCGTATAAAGCGTGCGCATCGCCATTCGGGAAATCGCAGCGTGCACTTCCCACGTCAGGGTTGAATATCGAGTCGCCCGTGAAGACATTACTCCCGATTAGGTATCCGCTATGATCGGGTGTATGTCCGGGTAAATGGAGGACTTGTCCTGTCACATCTCCGATTTGAAATATTTCATCGTCTCGGAAGAGGTGATCGAATGCGTTATCTAGTTCATCTTCCGGGACCCCATACCGTCGCGCGAAAGTATCTTGCACCTGTCGGATGCGAAATCCGGTACATATTGGTACATGAGATTGATCCTTAGCCTTTAGCTTTTGTTGGATATGGTATGCTGCAGTGAGGTGGTCTGCATGTGCGTGTGTTTCGAGGAGGCGAATGGTTGTGTAATTGTGCGAAGTAGCAAAGTCCAGCAATGCATCGGCTGAGGTAGTGCTGATGCTCATTTGAGCCTGATCATAATCGAGTACGGGGTCGATGATGGCTGCTTGGAGGGTTCGAGGACAGGCTACTATGTATTGCCATGTCGACGTCTGCTTTTCAAAGATTGGGTGGATAATTGGTTCCATTATCGATAAATGCGATATTCTTTGAGGAACGCAGGGATGTCCATCCGGACATATCCGGACATTTCTGGGTATTTATTTAATGCGACCGGGATTCATTTGATAAGAGAATGTGATATCAGATCGGGGACTAAATTCACATCAGGATTTATATTTGTTTAATCCTGGAGCTTCAATTCGTTGTTCAGTGGTCGATCACGATCCCCGAGTGCGATTCGCCGAGAAATGCCATGGTACCGAGACCCGTTGCTTATCGTGAACTGTGGAATTTGTTCGCCGTCCATTATTTATTTGGTTGCATACCAGGGAGCCCTAATCGGCGATTAGGATAACAATGCATGCTGCAGCCTGGAACAACAATTAAACACTCCCTGCATTCGGCTGATTGCTTTTATATACCAATGACTCAATTCTCGACCGAAGGGATTAATTAGTACTTGAGACAATGAAGTATTAGAGTGAAATTTATCCTCTTTAGAAGGATTTCGTCCCAGGAACTCTTGGGAATGTGATGCATGAAGACACGCGATTCTGCTGAAAGACCACATGGATTCGAATACACAGCACTGGGATAATGGAGTGCCCAACAGATCCAGAAGTAAACATGACAGTGGATGGCGCAATCTTATTCAGAACTTCACTCCTGGGTTAGTCGCTCACCGCGTGTGTTCTTGGCTTCAATGTGCTGATCGTCGATAGGTGGTTTTCCGTTAATATGGGCACAGGGATTGTCTCGATTCTGCTCAATACCCTCCCCTATAATGGAGAATGGCTCTATTGGATTTCTGTAGTAGTCTTCGCACTCAACGTACTGATTTTTGCGATATTCCTCTGTTTATCAATCCTGAGATATGCCCTCTATCCCGAGATCTTCCCGATGATGATCACCCATCCGACCCAGTCACTAACTCTGGGTTCATTCCCAATGGGACTGGCAACAATCATTAACATGATTTGCTTCGTCTGTGTCCCATCTTGGGGACCATGGGCGAGTTACCTTGCCTGGGGTTTGTGGATAGCGACCGTTGTCTTTTCCGTCGCGACGTGTTTCACACTAATGTTCATCATGTACGTTCTGATATCGGCTTTATCGTGGGAGCAATGCTGACATGAACAGGACGACGAGTGAAGGAGAAGTTCTGTTATCCTCCGCAAGTGCAGCATGGTTGCTTCCAATTGTCGCATGTGTTGTCACATCGGCATCCGGCTCGGTTGTTGCTGAGGTACTCCCGAATCCGCAATATGCTCTTGGGACCATTATCGCAAGTTACGTTATATGGGGGATTGGCGTTCCCATGGCATTGATGATGACGGTGATTTATCTATTGCGGTTGATGTTGTATAAGCTGCCACCCAAAGCAGCTATTGCCAGCACCTTCTTACCAATAGGGCCTCTAGGGCAGGGGGGATATGGGTAAGTCCGAATCTTCTGGATTGTCCCTATCTTATCACAACCGCTAACGATGGTGCAGAATCCAAAAACTTGGACAAGCGGCAAAAATGGTCTTCCCTCAAACCGGGACATTGCAGCCAGGAACAGGCGACGTTCTGTACGATATTGGATTTCTCGTTGGGTTGATATTCTGGGGATTTGGGCTCGTATGGCTTTTCTTCGCAGTAGCAACTGTCTTACGAGTGCGCAGGTTCTCCTTTAACCTGGGCTGGTGGTCATTTGTTTTTCCTCTCGGTGTCTATGCGACCTGTACAAACCAGTTGGGTCAGGACATGCCTTCGCGTTTTTTCAGGGTCTTGGGAACGGTATGTTAGCTTGTCCACTTCAATTCGTCCACACTGACTCAAAATAGATTCTCTCTCTAAGCGTCGTTATATCGTGGGTTGTGGTGTCGTACTTCACTGCCAGAGGTGTCTACAGACAGAACTTGTTTGTGGCTCCCTATCTGACGGCTTTGCATGAGAAAAAGCAAAAAAAGCCGGAGCATCAGCATCGCGAGAGGCACAGCTATCCTTGAATATTATCTGTAAGATAACGCATAATAATGTATAATAATGTCAAAATATACACACGTGACTTTTATGCCAAGGCTGATAGCCCAGTGGACTCCATAGTGACGTTGGATTAGACCTGTCGAGTGCTTGTTAACACTAGGGGCACGCTGGGAACAAGCAAAATCTGTTCAAAAATACCTCAAATATTAAAAGCATTGCATCTGTTATAGTCTCCAGCTTCTACTCTGTCGTTGTGTACTTCATACTTTGGGCTCTCTATCGGTCTCCGGCGGATCGACCGCTCTTTCTTGTTTATCGTTATGTTAAGACCCCCGCATCCCCATACGCATACACACAAAAAAGTTGTCGTATCAGAACAATTGCCAGAGTCACGATAACGTAGTGGATGGAATAAAAGAGAACCCAGACTTTTGAATGAAATACATGGAAGCATAACCTAGATCAGTGTGCAATGCTATATATATTCCCATAGAATCCCATCGAACAGCTTTTGGAGCCCAATCTCTCAGGCACCTCCCAATCTCCCCCCGGGGCCTCACGTTGCGGCAATTCGATTTATCGCTTCACCATTTGTCGGTCTGCCAGTGTCCTGTTTCTCGTTTTTTTTTTTTTTTTTTTCTTTTCTGACTTCTTTTTTCTTTTTTCTTTTGCCCGTTTTTATTCCCCCAGAATCCGAATCCCTCCCACTGCCCGACTCTGCGTCTCTTGATCGGAGATGCAATGTGATCGTTCCTGGCCCGCAACCTGTCCCTTTGGCGTCTGTATTTCACCCCTCCTTGGCCAGCCTCCTTCGTCTTGCTGAAACTCGACCCTCCTCTCCTTTTTCTTAGCGGGTATTCGCCTATATAATGAGCTCTAAGCTCTGACTGTCATCCCCCTGTCAACTTACTGTCTCTCCCCCTCCCTCCTCATTCCCTTGCTGCTAGCTGTATCAGCACTCGTCAGCCTCGCTCCCCACTCCCCCTAAGATTCGTCCGACGTGTCAATCGTCCGCCTCTCTCGAACATTCCTTTTACAATTCTCAGCATGGTGGCGGAAGAAGTCCTTGATAGCTGCCTGCGTCTCCTTCAGGATGCCACTCTCGATGAAGAGGAGCAGGCGGAGAAGGTGGAGGACTTCCTACGTGAGAAGACATCTTTGGCGGGACCTTCATTGGAGAATGCAGTGCTTGACATCCTCTGGCGCCATCGAAATCGTTCCGTGCCGGATTCCTCTCCTCCTCCGCGACACACCATCATCCGCCGATCATCGCCTGCGCCATGGCAGATGGCTCGTTCATCCACTCCCTTATCACCCGCATCCAACCTGGGAACGAGTCCTGGCAGTACATCCTGGCTACACAGCTCCCGCGGGACTTTCTCTCGAGCTCCTCTCTCCGCGACCGTCTCGCCATTTTCCTCCCCGCGTCCGTCCCCTAGACTTGCTTTGGCTCAACCGATTCCCCATTCTCCGAATCTGAACGCATACGAATTCTCTGATCAGACTCAAGCGTCGGACTACTTCTTCGGTGACCTTGGTAGTGACAGCAATGTAGATTGGTTGGTGGCCGATGATGCCAATAGTACCACTTCCTCCATCGGAGGGCTCAGTGCTTCTGGCTCTCTCAGTGCCACGGCTCCCGAATTTGTACCCGATATGAGTCCTCACGATATTCTCCGAACGGTGCTTGGCGACAAGAGATCAAATGAGGAGATCGAGACGGCGTTGGAAGCAAATAGTTATGACCTGGGTGCGACGATTGCTTCACTCACCCAGAATGACGGGGAATCATTGTCGAATCAGTCAGATGATGGTCGTATTGTGGTGGGGAAATCTATGGTGATGGAACAGCCCCAGTTAGTCACCTCTACGGCGCAGAACCGGAGTCCCGTGGTCTGCAAATATTGGCTTTCGACAGGGCAATGCCTTCGTGCTGATTGCCGGTTTAGTCATGATTTAACCTCCCATGTTTGCAAGTGAGTACAACCTACGGAAATGCACGAATTAGAAGCCTTAGTCTAATACAAAGAACCTTGCAGGTACTGGGTAATGGGCAATTGCCTGGCCGGGGATGGATGTCCATTTTCGCATGACCCCTCAGCCCTCATTTCCAACATCAGCGTGCAAGACGACAACCAGCAATTCAACGCCGGCTCATTTCCTGTTGACAGTGCTGCAGATGCGTTCCCGCCCCTGCAGTCATCCACAGGAATGGGCGACCCATGGGCGAATCAGTACACAGGCAAATATCCAGCTCATCTTTCAGGAATGGGAGGCAGTAGAGCTGGTTCGCACCTACAAGTCCATAGTAGCAGACGCAACGGAAGCATGGGCAATATTTCGCGCCCTCACTCGCGCCCAACCAGTCGACAACAACATCGCGAGCTTAACCCGACTGCCCCATCAGTTGATGACCCCGATGCATTTCCGACTCTTGGTGCAATGACTGCAAAGAACGCAGGGAAGAAACATGGGAAACGAAATGCACGAGAATATCAGACCGGCAAGGAAAACCACCCGACTTCCCTCGCGGATGTTGTACGTATGACCCCGTCTCCCGCTCCTGGGAGGGGGAAGCCCTCGTCGAGAAACGGTCGGGATGGATTCAAGAGCCGCGAAAATAGTGCAGCTGCTCAGTCTATTCCGGCTCCACAGAATATTCCTTGGCTGGAGACTGGTTCGCGAGCAAACCAGCAATATATCAAGTATCGTACCGAGGCTATTCGCCATGGGACAGTGAGGAACAAGTTTCTGCAGAGGTATGTTCCTCCCCATGCCAATTACTTGAGATAGACATGCTAATTAACGCAGTGCGGCGCAAGCCTGGAATCGAAACGACGCTAGGGCTGCAAAAGCTTTGTCACTTCGGGGTCAAGCAGAGAACGAAGCTATGCGGAAGTGTCATCGTGAGGCTGCACGGCAATTGTATGAAGAACGCAACAAACATCTACTCACGATGGGACTTGATGACTCCACCGAGGAACTCTACGTCGACCTGCATGGCCTTCACCCAGAGGAGGCTATCGAATACCTAGAGAAGATTTTGCTCAAGCATGCCCGTGAAGGCCGCCGTGTCCTATATGCAATTACAGGCACCGGCCACCATTCAAAGAATGGGAAGGACAAGATTGGGAAGGCCGTCAAGACATGGCTCAACGAGTGGCGGTATCTGTTCCGCGAGTTTAGCGTCCCCGGTGAACGGGGCGGGTACGTTGGTGGTATTCTGGGCATTGATCCCACCAGTTACGACAGGTCACTTGCAAAGAACCTTGAAGAGGAGTTAAAGGACAATGACAACCGGAATCAAGCCACTATATCTATGGGCAAGATTCAACTTCTTAAACGCGAAGACTTGGAGCCGCAGAGCAACTGAGAACACCGCAACCGTATTCGCATGTTGTTACCACTTATTTCACGACGATCTACGATTTTCCGACATAGTGCTTTTTTTGGCTGATCCCTTTGATACTGCCAAGGGACATTGGTTTAGAGCGGTTTGCTGATTGATGATATTTTGTGAGCCTAGCCCATTCAATTTCGTAGATATGGGAGAGGACTTCTTGAGTCTCACACTTTTCTCCTCTCACTCGTCATTTTAGCTCAAGCTTCTTTAGCGCCTATCTTACTTTTTCTTCTTGCTGATGATTTGCAGTCTTGACTGACGTTGTAGAATTGTATACGGCAAATATACATACGTACTTGATTTTCTAGACAGCTCGAACGCTTTCTCTTTCTGTTTTAGTGCTCACCCCTCGCCGCTTTTTGCTCACTGCGTAGACCTGAGCACGCCCTGGGCAGCCTGAGCAGGTAGAGACTGAGTAGAGGGGTGAGTAGCCTAAGGAAGCCTCAATAAAACGCACCGCGCTAGAGTTTCACCTGTGTCCACTTTTCTTTGTAGCGCTTTTGACCGTCACCGCGTTGACCACTCCCCCTCCCCTCAACAAAGCGATGGCACCATCAATGGAACAGAGAATTGAGGTCATCATTCCTTCTGCTCCGCTTCTTACCAATCTCCCCAGATATGGGGTAAACTAAACTCCCATGAAGATTCAATTCGCTCCAGAGATTACTCTATGTCTGGGGAGCGTGCTTCTAGCTTTGAAGAGCAGAGTTGGCCATCCTGGGATCCAGTCCAGGACTCCTAGGAGTTGAAACCCCTAGGAAAGGCCGTGCAGAAAATACTAAGGACATAGGGCCAATTGTCATAAAGGCTTACTGCTTAGGATGACAACAGTAAATGATCCCTACTGGCCAAGTGTTATAAAAGTGTTCTTGTGTCACAACCTGGCTTCTCTCGTATCGTACCTAGGGTTCTAGTTGTATTTCGAGACAGGACACTTACCTCTAAGTGTCTTCCAATGCACCGCTGTGCGTCAATGACCATCCAGGTCCTCTGTGTATCACGTCGAAGATATATCGCCCCCTCCAGGCTTCGTAAGCTAGTCACAAGTAGAATCGAAGAAGGTAACGAATAGAGAAACAAGGTCAACTGAGCACGTATGCGGGGTTGTTGGTTAAGTGCAGACGAGTCAGAAACTAGAAGGTAACCAATGCTTGATTAACTAGAATAATCGCGAAGGACTAAACTAAGTACATGAGTGAGTGTCCTTATATATCCTTCGCTCTCCTACCATTCCGTATACCATTCAGGGTAGATGAATGGTGTCGGAGTTGCAGCTTAGTCAGGGTTGAAAGTACGTATCAAGCGTATATGGTCGAGGTCTCTGATTTGTGCAAATAAAGCTATCTAGGATCCTACATAAGACCGTAGTTACCTAACAGAATATTCTAAGCGAATGTGCGGTTTTAACAGCAATAAGGGCAAAGAAATGAATAAGCTGCTTTGCGCCATATGATATCAGTGAGGCATCAATCAAGCATCAGTTGGTTTTGTTCGGTAAGGAACCTCTATATTCCGACAAATGGTAGCAGGTCACGTGACTGTTCTGTCGTAATATCAACTAGGATCCCTGTCCTTTCCTGCATTTCCTTCTTTATCTGTCATCCAATGATTCTGCTTTGCCTTCCCGCATAGTCACGTGAGACTGATGTGGCTAGGTCTGTAGCAAACGAGTCTTACTTCAATACCCAGATTCCACAATACAAAATGCCTTCATCAGGTCAACAGCTCCGGAAAATTGTTACACATAAGGGACATTATGGAATATCTTGCATTTTGATAACTGCTCTATCAAATTTGGATGTGGGCACACTGCTCACAGCTCTTTACATCCAACCCTCAGTTTTGTTTACCAGATTCTCTTTACTCACCAATACATATAGATCACACAATGCGGGTCTTCCATCCCTGGACTCATGACAAGCGCTAGAGACTAGTCTGGGACCGGACTCCAGATCATTGAATCAATGTATTCTGGATTTGGATGCATACTAGCAGAAAAGACTGCGACGCTGCTCAGCTGGAACTATAGGTTATAGCAATGCCGCTCAACTCCCAAAACATGCTAAGTGGGCTTCTCGGTTGTCATGCATCTATAAAGAGCTCAGACTGTGTCATGAAAAAGGGCTATTTGTGAGTGCTTCCTAAAATACGTCTTTAGGCAGTATTCCTACAATGTCATGGATGTTTTCCCAGGCAGGGGAGATCAAGTGGGTGATGAAGACCATGGTCTTACACACTTCTATATGGCGCGCGAGAAATATGTTGATGTGAAGGTATTCAATCTGCTGGGCTTAAGTAGTCCAATTTTCTCTACAGATGAATTTGTTGATGGTCTTGACTTTGCAGGCTTGGAGTTCCTCTTGCATTGATAAGGCAACAAACAGTATCCTGTATATGATATAACTATATATTGTGACGGCCTGGCCACGTTGGCTGGCTATCACTGAGATGCAGTTGTTTGCTTTGTTGATAAATACAGCGTCACCCCCTTTCTTCCTTCCTCATGCTGATTATTCTCGTCGATAGCTACCTAGGTAGAACTCATGAGTTGGATGTTCCATTATCCTAGTAGAGCGCCGTGACAATTCCCAACTTCAAAAATCAGACTACTTGGCATCTGCACCTGCTGTCACGGAGCGTGAACGCTCGCTATATGCATAGCATGCTCGGTTACCTTGGCCTGTCTGAGTAGGGCATTTACTGAGCATGGACGCTCGCTAGTGGCATGACATGTTTAATTACTTCGACCTGTTTGGATATAGGGCAGGAACTTCTCGCACACACTAGATAGCTCAGCGCTGGCAGGCCCAGCGTTTTTTCTTTCCTTCATGTTAGTATTTCGTCAGATAGTCTACCAGTAGATTATTATTGAACGAGACCGTCACACTTGCTCTTGCTTCTCCTTCTAAGTACACTGCACCCGAATCCTACCCACCTTCCACACAAATAACTTCTGGCGTTGTAATCCCCACAAAACAGATGATCCCCCGCTTTGCCTGCCCCATACTGAGGAACTAATGGACGATACACTGGAAGACTTGATACTGCAGTAGACAACATTGACTTTGGATGAGATGCAGCGAAAATAGGCTTACATTTTGGTTTATCGCATGTGTTATAGTTCCGTGAGCAATACTGCGAGCATCCAGATGTTGGAAAAGGCAATATATAGTTCTGCTGTTAGGTCTCAGTTCCATAAAAGCTAGCCCTGTGGCAATCTAGCTTACAAGAAAGTAAGTTACATCCTGCCCATCGGGTCCTCAATATCTCCGTCAATAATCTTACTGCAAGTATCCATATCCACAGACCCATCAGCACGAAGATACTCAGGCCGACAATACAACTCCAACGCCTCCATACCACAGCTAGTGATGGAGTTCCAGAAATAAAACCCAAATCGGAATGGAACACGCCACTTCCACCAGATATACCCATCCTCGCAGACCCTAGCATGGCCAGGGATACTGGCATCCACATCCGGTTGCTCATGCGTTTCATCCCAGTATGACTTCTTTGTAGCATAATACATCAGAAGTGTCTCATCCTCCATAGACTTGCTGTCTAGAACAGCAATCCAGCGATTGGAAATACCTCCGGATCGACCATTTCTTTCAATCCATTCATGGATGAGATGACGGACCTCATCTTCTGTTTTGTCTTGGAAGTCGCTGGCGAAATCCTGAATGTCTGGTTTGGTGCCCTTTCTGTCAACTTCTGTTTGGTTTGCTGTTTGGAGGATGCAAAAAAGATCAAAAGCATATGGGGAGCCTTGGAGGCTTTCTTTTAGGAAGTGGTTGATGACCTGAACTTGAAGTTAGCATGACTCGTACTTCACTAATGGAGAAATCAAGTTATGGAAAAGGAAGAATGGGGCGGCTTACATTTGCAGGCACCTGAGCAGTGCAGACAGTTAGAATTGTAGCCATTATACTTGCTTGTATGGGAGAAATATTGTGTAAGCTTGGAGCTGATGGATAATAAGCAGTGTGGATATGGATATGGATACCTTAAAAGAAAACACATGCAAACCTAACTACTCTTTTTTTTTTTTTTTTTAGAAGCAAATGGAAGTCAACTCAGCCTGAGGCAGTGTTGATCAGGCTCAAGGAGGCGGAGTGCATTGTTGATCATTTACTATTTTGGGTAGGTGGTACTTTGCATCGCATACACAATTATCACTGTCGGGCCCAAATTCACATACACAAAGCCTCGCACCTCTCGAATTATTCTTTTCACTATACTGTTACGGTCTCATTTTCTGGCTTGTGCGCATGCTAGGTGGAGTGTTGATCATGGGGCGATTTCATTTCCTGCCCTGTAGAGCCGTAAGATGGAGAGCCTGGGCAACATCAAATGTGCCTCACTGATAGCCTACGAGTCTGACAAGGTGAAAAGAGGACAAGATATAAGACGTAGAAGATAAGCGGCATCATGAAAATGAAATCAATAAATCTACAGAATACCAGACCTTCTATACTTACACGAGCAATAACAACCATCAACCTTTCACAATGTACATTTCAAAGCCTCTTTTTACCCTAGCCCTGTGCCTCGCCAGTAGCCAGGACGCACTTGGTGCCCCGGCCCAGCTCGATTCCCGGGATATCGTTGAGCGCGCCAATCCTGGAAACAGCGAGAACAACCCCATCAAGGGAACTATGAATGTCGACAAGCAGAGCCGACTAGCCTTTGATGCTGACTGCTGGGCTATTTTGTGCGCGGGTGCACCAACTGTATTGTGAGTTCCTGTCAAACATTGTCACCTAGTGAATCAAATGGAGCACACATCTGACTCTAAGTCATTCGCAGCCGACGCGAGGACAGCGAGGAAGCTGATGACAACCGGAAGGAAAATGGCGTATCAATAAAGGGCCACGGGGGCAATGGCCCTTTCCGGAACAAGGACGACACCGAGGTCAAAGTCCCGCCTGTCCATTCGTCATGGAGCAAGCAAAAATTTGTCTCTCCAGAAGAATTCCCCTTTGCTTCGACTATGCAAGGAGGATACAAGTATGTCTAAGAATCAACAGTCCTTGCTTGAACAAATGCTGACTAGACTGCCGTTTAAAGCTCGTTCCTCATCCCTGTCAATCAAGCCGCTCAGAACTCGCAAGGTGGCACTATAAATGGATTCTACAGGCGGCATGGTATTGAAGAGAACAGCTGTGATTCAGACAAGAGTTGGTTCACGATTGACAAGTGGGATGGAAACTTGGGGTAAGGACTCATCAATATTTCTTCAGGACGACGTCAATCTAACTGTGATTACAGCCCTTATTGTCATGCGCTTCAGCATGGCTCGCCTCAGGAGAAAAAAGATATCTGCAAAAAAGGCAGCAAGGATGCTGTTGGGCCCTGGGGGTTTGATGTTGGTGAGTATGCCTATAAATGGGATGGCGGAGCGTATCGTCCTGCTGGCAAAAACAAATGAATGATGTTTTGACGATTCGAGTCTTGGGTATTTTATGGGGGATCGTTGAATTTCATTCTGCTATTTGAAGCAGGAACGGCGTTTTTCATGTCAATACCATTTCGAGCGAGTAATAATTGGAGTTACAAATATTTTGGGAGTATAAATCTAGGGCAATTATATGACAACCTCCTTTATGGCCGACTGATGCACGATGCAGTGGAGGACCTGGACAACGGATGAGAGATAAAACATCTTTAGGTAATGCCTCGCTCGTGCTAAAATCTTGTGTGTCCATGTTGTCTTGCTTCCTCTAGTGGTATGCTGTGCCAGCGCCCAATTCACTGTGACGATCTCGAGCAATATGAATCTATTGGTAGACTATCTGATAGAATACTAACATGAAGGAAAGGAAAGAGGTTGGGCCTGCCAGCACTGAGCTATATGGTGTGTGCGAAGGGGTTTAAGCGAGGCCCAGTGAATGTCCTACGCCAAAAAGGCCAAATTAGTCAAACATATCATACTGCTGGTGAGCGCCTGCTCTCCGTGACAGTGACCCTATTTTAAAGGCCATCCATAACAATCTCCACCAAAGGTACCCTTCTATAGGGAGTGAATCACCAAGATAAGGTATATCTCAACCATCCACTCCGGAAATCAAGCGCAGCAATGTGGAATCTCGGATGCTTCAGCGACTGCAACCAAAAACTCCACCGTGCCTTTCTGATATTGGCCAGTATTTTGAAGGCTCTTGTGTCAGTGTGCTTGATACAACAGACCCACATTGGTTTTGCAATTGGTGGCGTACATAAAGATGAACTGCCTCAGATGGCTGCAGCTGCCCGGGATTACCTACCTATCCCAGCCTCGGAGGTTGCAGTTGAGAGGCTGTTTAATATGGGGAGAGATGTGCTGGGGATCCGGAGACACTCGATGAAGGCGGATACAATGAGAATGCTGATGCTTATGAATGATATCTAAATTACTTGAGAGAAATTTTCTCAATGTGTCACGGATCTCAGCCAGGATAACAGAACATCAACTCATGTGTTCTACCTAGGTAGCTATTGACGAGAATAATCAACATGAGGAAAGAAGAGGAGGGGGAAAGGAGGAGACACTGCTATCAACGACAAAGCAAACTGAAAAGAACGGGTAGCTCAGGATCGGGGAATCGGGGAGTCGATAATTCGGACTGCACGAGGTTATATGACAAAGAGTCTTAATTAGAACGATATGATATTAAAATCTATAGACACCTTGATAATAGAATGAGTGCTTAGCCATCTAAAGCGTATGGCTATGATGTCCCGATTTATGTACAAGGATTCTTCCGTTTTCGGTAATCAGGCCGCTTTCAGTAATCGGACCAACTATTAATCCATCGTTACTTTCATCACAAACAACTGTACCCAGCGGGTCACGTGTCTCACCGTCCTCGCTTTCTGCCCAGTAGTTATAGTTAGCCTTAGCCGACAACAGTTACAGGGCTTCCCCAGAGGCTCCAGTCAACACACCATCTTGGCCTTCCAAGAGGTTGCAAACGCCTGGCCCACCCGGTCCCCACGATGTCAGGCCATTCAGCCTGGACAAGTCTATGTCCACTGGATCCCCGGTCATGCTGGCATCACAGGGAATGAACTGGCTGATGAACAAGCAAAGAAAGGTACCAGACTGATCCCACAGACCAACGCCCCTCGGCAAGGTATGCCTGGGCTCACCGGATTCTGAAGGAGATTTTCTGGCGACGATTTTCAACCGTACTGGATTGAGAATGCGCCACAACAATATCGGGATCTCTCCATCAGCCTGGATAAACGACCCCACGAACTATCCCTTCCCAGAACTACCTCGGTCTCCTTGCTGCCCGGTCGGGCCATGGGGACTTCTCACAGTATCATGAGCGCTTCAGGCATGAAGACGCCAAGTTGGAGTGCTCCTGTGGACGCCCAAAGACCCCCCACCACTTCTACTACTGTCGAAAAGGCCACAAGGCCTCCCCACAGCCATGGGGTAACCGGCAGGTGGATGAGATTCTGCGCTCTAAGTCAGGAACAAGGGATCTCCATGAATGGTTGCAGAGGTCTCACTTTTACAGAACGATATGCCCAGCACACTGACCTCAAACCCACCAACCCAAAAAAAAAAATCTCCCTTCCTCTCCCTCTTCACCTCTCTCTCCCACCTCCTCCCTCTGAATGTATACTGCCGTTTCGACAGGCCAAGATTTCTCAGCGAGCTCCTGCGAGGGAGTCTTCGCCAATGTGTATGGTAGAGTTAGCTTAGCTATCAGATAGGCGGTTTCGCTCCGCCCGTCGTATGTTCCGTTCCGGGACCCCCGCGACACGTGATCTTATTTGACACGTGATCGAATTTCCGACGTAAAATAGCAACTATGTACTACTACTACTGTTACCATCTATGGCAATGCCTCCGGTCACCAGGCATTCGACCAGAGGCCACGCTCCAGGAGGACCCCGCTACAGGGACAGCCCCCGGGAACAAGCCATAGCCGCGCTAGTGAAAGCTCGGGGACACCGAAAACCCGA